>VCRD01000517.1:215621-234422 GCA_006783055.1 Trinorchestia longiramus
TGTGTTGAAGAAGACTCTGGTATGAGATATCTTGTAGGGCTGGATGAGGAATGTAACATGACTGTTGTAGATGCAGTGAAAAATTTCATAGTGCATGCATGGAATAAGAGACATTGATATTGAATAGTCAGTTTCATGGATTAGAATGTGACTATCTGCATGAGGGCTGTTTATGGGCTGTTTATGACGAGCTGGATCCACTTGGCTTGGTTCCTTTGCATGGAATGACTCAGGGTGGTCACTGAGGAATTAACTTAGACGACCCTGGCTCGCAGGAGAAAAACTCTAGGATGCCACCCTGTTGTATGTGTGTATATTAGAGGGAATTAAAGGCCGTTACAAATGCCCCAGCCAACGCTGGCCCTCAAATTTAAGTCTAAGTCTAGTCTTTAAGGGAAAAAGAGGGAGAGCAGAAAATTAATGCTCAATGGATATCTATAACAATACATTATTAGTTTTTTCAAGCACGTATAAAATAAAAACAAAATTTGATACTCATTTACATATGTCCATGTGCAGAAAACATCCGTGGGAAATTTTTTCATGAATAAGATACGGAAAAAATTGGTAGACTAAAATGTGGGCAGGAAATCAATTGTAATTCAAGCACATGATTTATATCATTTAGAATATAACGAATTGCGCAGTAACATGTTTAACAACGTGCTATGAATCACTGACATAAACGAATGTAGCATTGCTTAATTTAGATACGAGTGATATTTTACCCATTTGAGCAGAAGCACCATCTTAGTTCTTGAACTAATCTTGCCGTAAAAACATGATCGTTTTCTGAAGGCCCAACAGCAGGAAGACACGCTAGCACCAGGATGGACTAACAGGTTAGCTGGGAGCAGGAAGAAGACGTGTAGTTGCCTTAAGAGGAGTCGTGAGGAACAGGTGCGTGTACAGTGTGCGCAGAAGTACAATTCTGCGAAGACTCAATGCACGTTTGATCATTTTACTTGCACTTCTGGAGTACGCTGTAGTAAAAAAATGTTCGGAATACTAACAGTACCACGACGGTGCAAAAATCATAGTAAAATATTAGTAAAACTTCGTTTACATAGGTGCAGTGGTCAATTCTCCTAACGTAATTAAAATTTTCGAATAATTAATTCTAAAGTTAATATGTTTCTATTACAAACCGATCTTATTTCCAAAACAACATACGCCAACATTGCCTGATATATTTGTTACTTCAATACGTTAGCATGAATATCAGCATGCATCTCAACAATGTGTACATGACCATCACTATATATTATATTTAGGCATTGGGAAGTTGGCAATGTGATATCAAAGATTAAAAACTCCTAATCTACCATGGACACGGAAATTGCTTCGTATTTGCAGTTAGTGCAATTAATACCGTGGAATTAGGCAGTATTTGTGATAAATTTCTTATTTTTAATCCTGTTCATTGAGCTATAAATGATTAGATACCTCCGAGCAAAGAAGTTGCTTGATTCAGGTCACTGGATAATCCAAAAAATTGGTCTCAAATGGTTTACTGGGAGTTTTTGCATCAACTTTTGCTGATAATACGAGTACATTCTCTTCGTAGTCTGTGACATTTCAGTCATTATAAAAAAAACAACACATCGTTTGTGATAGATTAAATATTTGTTGCAGAAGCTTCCCGAGACTAACACTACTACTAAAATTGTAAATATGCTTCATTATTTTTATGTTTGGCAAGTTAACTCAAATCTTCACCAATGAAAAATCGTTTGATTGCTCACGCTTCTAAAAACTGACACAGAGTTCTTTTTCTTGCCCAGTAGTGAAAACATGTAGCAACAATAGAAGCATATCTCAAAACATAATCATTAATTTATCAGACTGAATTGCAATGTTCATTCACTTTCATACAGTAAAAAGAAAAATGGCTTTCCATTTCTCATGTTCCGATCGAAGCCAGCGTGCCTGAACAGTCAACACAGAGCTACATTGCAAGAGTATTGTTAATTTTTCCTCACCTTGCTCCGCGGCTTTATCCTCCTTGTGTCAGTTAGCTAATGATCCATAAGGAATTATTATTGCTGGTATCAATGGAATTGCGCTGTGGAATGCACTATTGATAGTAAACTCGTCTAACATGATCAACAAAGCAGAAGCTTTTCTTCAGAGCGGTGAAAAAATATAAAAAAGGAGCCTTTGCATGCTGGTAGTATATGTTTCTTAAACTTTTTATGTATCTAAAAGTACATAATTTTTTTAGTATGCTTCGCATAACTTGTCCGTATTGTATGCATTGTACTCCACTAAATGCCTTGTGTATAAAGGTGTTAGTAAAAACTCATTTAAATTTTCTACCATTTAATTTTGCGCACACACGCTATCTTATGTCTACGGTTACATGCATACTGATGAAGACTTATGTAATTCATTTATCATTGGTCGATTTCACTTTAAATACTTTTACTCACTCCTAATATTTCCTACGCATGAAAAATAAGTTACAAAACATAAGAGCAGTTAAATAACTTTTTTTCAGGAGTTACTATTGATAAAAACTATATAATTGTTTTTATTCGCGCCCATTTACTAGCTATATAAGGATCATAAATAAAATTGAATTTCAAAACCATGTTCATGAACATTATATTTAAAAAACTTTTTCTTCAACGTTCTCTGTTTCAATATTTTTGTATCATTTGCAAAGTATCTTTGAATGAACTCATGAATGACACGCCCTCATGTCCAGGAATGAAGGATCGAAGTAGTCATAGATGTATTAAATTATTCATGTATATCTGCTGTGCACTGAAGGTACATGCTTATACACTCACACACATGCCAGTAACCATATCTCCAGGACTAGAATATTCAATAAATTACTGAATAATGGCACGTTCTTTTCTCAATGTAAACTTCGAGAACGTCGAGTAAATCAGAGCTTGTCTGTTCAAATTTCACTATAAATTCTCAAGCATTTACAAATATCATGCCCAAGATGAGGATAACAGATTATGTTTGAAACTATAAGCCAAATATGTAAGAATTACCCGAAGAAATTGCGCCAGAATAGGGTACAAAATTCAAATACTAAATTAAAGAAAATGAAAGTTTTTTTGAAATAGACGAGTAATTGAATGCTTATGAATTTTTTACGATTTCGTCCAATTTGTTCATACTATTATTTGGAATATATGTACCTCGTGAAGTTGTGACTGCATTTAAAAAATTAACCGTTAAGATTGTGAAAATAAGTAATAATTTTTCAACTTAGTGTCAATGAGATGACCAGTTCTCCACAAAGATAATTAGGTTTTTGTTATGAAATGTCACTGCAACATTTGTTTTGTTTATGTGTAACATGTAAATGCACATAGTTCCAGGTTACCAGCGCTTTCATCAAATTTAAATAACTCACAAAACCGACAAGTTGTGAGTGTTGTAGTTGATTCCCATGGGAGCATAAATGAAGACTACTGGAATGTTGTACTAGTCATATTATTCAAAAAACAAAGCAAGGGTTCATTTACAGGTAAACGAGGTCGCTGCTATTCAATGCAAAAGAAAAATAAGCCCCGAGTGCTTGAGGTATGCTCATTTGCTCCATGCTTCAGAATTCTTGTCCTACTCAGTCATGTTCGAACTTATAGCGTGACAGCATGGCCGTCAGTCAAACAGCACTTTTGTATGAGACCTACACAATTATGGGCAAAACCTTCGCGTGCAAGTGGCTCGGATCATTGCTACATTTATACACCTATCATGCATTATGTTTTTGCATCGCTACATCCAGACTTGTGCTAGACAGTCGGAGTCAGTGACTGAGTGGCCGTGACTGCAACTGTTCAGGAGTTACAGAAGTTCTACAACTACAGAAGTGGTGCAAAAATTGGTAGAAAATAGTACCAATTATCGAAATCTTAGTAGTCATGAGGATAGAAATAAGTTTGAACGATGGCTCAAGTAACTAAGATAAAAAGTTCCCTTCTCCTAGGGCTACTACTTACTTTTTTGGGATGTTAGTATGCATTTTAATACTAGCTTACATCATGCTGAAACATGTGTAACAAACATACTTTATTCCTTAGTTTCTTTCATTGGTCACTTGAATTTCAAGGGACTTATTACAATATTACTAAAATAGCTCTTTTAGATTCTTTAATTTTAATTCCATTTTAACCAAGGAGGTGCAGGTTTTTAAATGACATAATAACATGCTCTGTCAGACGTTAAAAATCGCCATTAGTATGCAGTTTCATTTAATATATTCTACGAACGCAAACTGTTCTTAGGTTAATTTCCAGCAAGGTGCAGAGGGCTGAAGGTCTTCGACCTGCAAAGCGACATCAGGCAGCAGCCCAATACGGACGTGTACATACAATATACGCTGCCACCAGTTCAGCAGCCCGACGGTACTCTCAAGCTCGCCCTCACCACCTACACTACGTGCTACAGGTTTCTTTAACTTATGCTTTGTAGCTATTTAAGGTTAAAGTCATATAGAAAATTCAGTCGTTACGAAGCTCAAATGAATGGCGCCAGAGAAGACACGCCGCAATTCCGGTGGATGTTGTAACTCGTTTATTTTTGTAGGAAAGACATAAATAACTTTCATAGTAAAGGCAGCAAGTCTTTCATGAGGTGCAAGATAGGAAACCCATCGTAGATTAAATTAGAATCTTATTTATACTTCTCATCTTACAGCCCAGATAGCGTGTCTGATTTAAATCTACGGATAGTGCTCCTAGGATTTAACTAACTCGTGCCACCTGCTTATACTATCATATTTCGACCAAGTAAAAGGAAAATAGATTGATTACGACTTTTTACCTCAAGTCGGAAAAAGAATTGAAATAAATTTTCAGTTGTTCAGAGTATCAACAACTTCTTAGTGCAAAATAAGATAAATTCAGAAGTTAGTTCAAAATGTCATTTCTTACTGTGTCAACTTACCTCTGCCTGGAGACTGAATTAAATTTTATGAATTACATATCAGTTATATGTACATATTTCTGTGTTATATGAGTTGATAAAATAATTTTTGTATTTTAGTAGATTCATTATGTTATTATTTCACTCATCACTGTCCCTAATTGAGGGATGTCAATTGATTCTGACAAGTTGAATTTCTTTAACTTATAATGTTGATTGATTCTAATTATTTCAACTTTAATAAGATTTATCTGTATATTTTTCTTGTGCATTTATACCAGTTGAGAACAATTCTGATGCTAACTAGTCACTCTTGCGTTTGTAGATATTACCTCTTCGTTCCTAATTATAGAATCAATGTTAAATTACCGACAATAGAAGTTAAAAAAGATGAATTAGAATAAAACTCACATTTTGACCACTGATTTTTCAGTCATTTCATAAAATATCGCTATTTTCATTTGCAACCAAGAAAGAATTGCATTCGTCATTAAGACCTTATTTGACTCATTGGTGCACTCGCGTTCATCTCATTTATATTCAGGACTATAGAGCGAGCTGGACGCATGGAACATCAGTAAGCTTTGTGAGCTGAGACTTATGGTACTCCTGTCATGTGGACTTAGAGGTACCATTAAGTCATGAGATGCACAGTCGTGCTCTGCATAATTCTGACCTGCATAGTCCTGCTCTTCATTACTGTGACCTGCAAAATCCTGTTCTGCACAGTTCTGACTTGCATAGTCCTGTTCTTCATTGCTGTGACCTGCATAGTCCTGTTCATCATTGCTGTGACCTGCATAGTCCTGTTCATCATTGCTGTGATCTGCAAAATCCTGTTCTTCACAGTTCTGACTTGCATAGTCCTGTTCTTCATTGCTGTGGACTGCATAGTCCTGTTCTGCACAGTTCTGACTTGCATAGTCCTGTTCTTCATTGCTGTGACCTGCAAAATCCTGTTCTGCACAGTTCTGACTTGCATAGTCCTGTTCTTCATTGCTGTGACCTGCATAGTCCAGTTCTGCATAGTTTTAACCTACATACATAATCCTGACCTGCCCCACTGTTGCTGCCCCGTATTAAATAAAACAGCTCTCATTAGCTGCTAGTGGGCCTGCACTCGAGCGCATTTGGCATCATTTTTGCTGAAAGGGAGTGAAGATTATGTGGAATATGCGTTTAATGTTGTGAAAGACTCCGTTTTTTTAAATACTTTTGTGTGATGTTACTGGTGTAAGAAAATAAAATTATAAAGATTTAGAATAGAATAGAATAGAATGAGGCTATAGGAACGAACCTTCTGGCCCATTCTTGGGTCGGATAATTACTTCGATAATTATTCGGCTGTTTACCCAAGTTCCATGCCGTATTTCTCGCCGCGTCAACCATGTCGGCAGCGGGATTCGAACCCGGGTCTTTCCGCTCGCAAGCAGATTCGCTCACCAGTCGACCAAGCTGGTGGATTTGTTTCCTAAAGTGAATCAAAAATTTCAAAATAAATTTGTATTAATTTAATAACAAATCATCATAAATGTATTCACTTTTAAAGCAATAACGTCGTTGATTTCGTGATGCTACTTGCATTGTGTTCAAAATGCAAGTGGGGAGATATTTGGAGCTGATGTATGATCAAATGAATAATAGAATTCTGTTCGTGGTTGCATAACTAATTTTTGCAGGGAATGTAGAGTACAAATGAAATAACAGCCTGACTTTCCTGGAAGAAGGGGCTCCTAAAATTGTAACTGATACGAACCGTGCCAAGAAAGCGTACACGATCTTTCGTAGACTGACGTTTTTAACACGCAATCTATATCCAGCCGTGTACACTCAACAGTCAAGGCTTTCACCTTGACAAATACAGACGATGCCGTAACTCAGTGCTTCCATTGATTCTTGGCCATTCACTGTTGGCACATTCACTGATTTAGATAACCGCCTATGCAGCGAAATTTATAGTTACATCTGTATAACTTAAGAATTATACAAACAGCTAATGCATAGACCGCTAAAACACACACAGCTAATACACAGACCGCGAATGCACAGACCGCTATTGTTCTTCACAATTTTCCAGCCATTCTTGACTTAAAAGTTTGTGTCTCCTACAGTTCGCTACAACAATTAGAACAAAGCTTCATCTCTTAAGATGATAATAATAAGTGAACATGATAGCCTAATTTGTAACCTTAGCAAATAGTTAGCTGGTTACTAATGTTAGCTAGTTAACTATTCACGATTGTGTTACTAGTTAATGACATTTATTATTCAGGTTATTATACTATATAACTTTTCCTAACTCCTGCACAATTGTAGTCGCCCCTGAGCTTTATTTCGTCCGCTACCCAACAGCACTATTTTGTTAGACTTGTAGTACACTCATACACTAATGTAACAATCTGTGTTCATAATGAACAAAAAATGAATTGGGAGGTCGTGGGACTCTGTGCTCGTGATTTTATTAATATGTGAGAGATACAAGAAACGTTCTAGACGAAGTCATTCCAAAACCTCGCTAGGTTTCAATCCAGGTTTAAAAAAATTAGACTTTTTTCATTGCTCACTAAGAGGGTTTGCTTGCATGCATCCAAGAATACTTGGAAGCGAAAACTCATTGTCTTACTCAATAATTTCAGTGGTTGAACCATGAAATATCAAATGCCAAACGTGAAAGACCAATTTCAGGAAAAGACTTAGTGAATAATGTGTTGTTTTATTTTAGATATTTATATAGGATTAGATAAATAACAAATGAAGAGTATTTACAGACGAAGTTTATTCCAACTAATCTCAGATTTTCACCCCACGTAGCATTCGACAATTTGAACATTTATGCGTTGCAAGTCGCAATGCCAATTGCACTATGTGATAGTGTTATCAAATGCCTGATTAATAATAAATTTGAGCCCGTTTGCATGTGATGTACCAAGGAAGATATAGTGTAATCCATAAACCACAGAATGAATATTCAGTGTCGAAATTTCCTGAAGACTTCTGAAGAGCAGTGACGAGCGAATGCTTCTCTGAGGATTACGAGTCAAGTTCTGGTAAACCTTGGTATTATATAGCATACATACATCTGTTGGTATCATAGATTCATCTACTCTGACATATGCATATTCTAATAATTCCCCTTTTTTGCATGAGCTATGGCGGAGTTATGTTTTAACTTTTATTTAATTGTGCTGATTAACTAGTGCATTTAAAAAGATTGAGTTAACAGCAAGTGTTTCGAGTCTCATTTAGTATCCTTATTCATTCTTGGGAGCACATCATTCCCACGAATTTGTAGTTTTTTTTAACTCTTTCTACGTTTTTTATTCAGTGCACTAGTAATCCCTGGACTATTTTTTTAGTATTGTGTTATGGGTTAAAATATTTTAATATCTTTCATTTTTTCATCATCAAAGGTTTCCAGTTCTCTTCAGCCGTCCCTATTTCTTATGTCAAGCGAAATATACATTATTTCTGTGAACTATGACGAAAGCTGTGTGTGATGAAATAGAATGTTCAATCAACAGTATGTTTTCAAGCTCAAGTGTTAGCATCCTTTTCGCAACCTCAGCTATGAACTATTAGAAAATGTCTGCACCAAATTAAAGAGTACCTTTCATTTTTTCATTGATATATAATTGTACTTCAAGCCTTTCTCTTCAGCTGGGGATTAAGCAGTGCGTCCCCGGGTGTGGGTCTCCTAATGGAACGGGTTAATTGAGAGATTAAATTCATACAGACATAATTTTTCTCTTCTGTTCTCAGGATTCAAAACAAAGTCATCACTCCATACGAGTCGCACATTTCATACGCGAGTGTGGATGGAAGCAACGAACTACTGTTGGGTGAGAGATACAAAGTATTCAGTATTGTGTTTGAGAGAGAGAGTTTACAGGACAAATGAGTGTCCTTATGCTACGCTTTCCTCAAAGTGAACATTTTTACTCAACAAAAATGTGACATTAATGTTTGTTTGAATTGAGTTCTATCTAAAAAGAGAAGAGCACGGACAATCGCTTTTAACCGTATTATTTTATTGATTAGAAAGTAAAAAAGGTCCCTAAAAAATATTCATATACGTATATGTTTTTAACGTTTCGATCTTCCTGCTCATTTTCAAAAATCTGGAAGAAAGGTAACAAACATAAGTGAGCTGTGAACTGAACAAAAAAATATTCTTTACAAATGAAACACTTAGCAACATAAGAATTACACTAAAAACCTATAACTAATCTAGTCAGTAATAATGACTACAAGTTTATGTTACTTTTACCGTGGAAGGCTAGCATCTTTCTTTTGACTTTCCATTGAAAAAGTATTCACGCATCCAGTACTGTCCTATAACGGTGTATCAGGAAAACTAAATTATGATCGGTAACAAAGGGAGTAAACCATCGAACTTTATTTTGATGAAAGACTCGTAAAAATATAAAACCTCGTTTAAATCTTCTGATGCTCTCATCTTAGTTTCATAAATTCTTAGCCTGACGTCATCTAACTTTCATGAATGATTTTTTCAGGTTTACATGTGTTTTTGCTAGCGTCAAATCCTTAAAAGTTCGTAATAGCTCAAAACAGGGAGCACATATGCAAGGGTTTCCATCAAGACAGATTGGGAGAACTTTCCTCCCTCGGGCTACATAAGGTCAGCGAAATCGTTTGTTTTATCACTATCAAAGTACCAACTAAGTTTCATTCAATGTGTTCAGGAACTTTTACACGGTAAGAATTCTTTAGTTGAAGTGTAACAAACTATTAGAGGACCGTAAGTTTTAAGGAGTTGCATGCAATGTATGAGTTAGCAAAATAGTTTACCTTGAATGTACCTATGTAGTAATTTTAATTTTTATTTTAAAGCTTGAGAAAAATGAAACAAATTTTGAAACAGCCCTTGATAAGAAATACGCTTTCACCTCTAATGTACAGTAATGTTTTTAAAAACAAACGAAATTCAAGTTAAACAACGAGTAATTAACAGCTTGTGATGATATACGCGCTCAAGAAAAGAGTCCACTGTGGATAGGTGAATCATGTTTGAGCAAACCTAACCATGTCTAGCAAATTACTCTAGAATGCGGTACTTATTTTCCAGCGAGTAAAATCATTTTCATCTATCATGGCGACAGGCATGAATATTTTACCTAAGAATAAATTAGGGTGTTTAATACTACGCAGGTCGACAAGGAGAAAATGTCACCCTCATAGTGAAGGGCGTGTACTACAGCCTCAGCGTAACTGTTCTCCCAGAACTGCATGTCTGGTCCCATTGGTGCATCACATTTGATGAACAAGACATGACGCTCTACTACAACGGCCAGAAAATAGCTCAACTTACACGCCATTCGCCCCTCGTTGACCTGCTACTTAACGGTCAGAAAATTAACATTGTATTTTCCTCTAACACTCGCAGGATATTTCATTATGCCGTGTAATGTGTTGTGCTCAGACCCAGTTAACTATGTTGACCCTAAAAAAAATAATATAAGTTGTCTCAAAAGAGATGGATCATAACAACGCAAATTGACCAGCACGTTTTCATATAAATTTTCAATATAAATATTACGATTACACACATATGTTACCCTACCTTGAAATGACTCCTCCTGGCAGTAAGTTTTTCTATCAAACGGCGCCTAGTAGTGAAAATTATAACGAAAATATGAAACTGCTATAGATTACATTCGGATGCTGAACATTATCTGTTCAGAAAAGAATGAGTCATAAAATCATTAATAGTTTTAATAAAATGCACAACAATTTAAATTTAAACACGTTGAATAATGTGTCTGCAATGAGAGCCTCTTGAATGTAACAAGTTTTTATTTTTTTGCATTGTATGACTTGGTTATCTTGGTTTACTATCTCAGGCACACTCGTGTTAGGACAAGAACAAGATGATATTGGAGGAGGATTCATTAAGTTTGAGCTCTTGCGAGGATACACTGCTGATATCAACTTCTGGTCGTATGTACTCAGCGACTTCCAAATTACTGCAATGGCCAACTGCTCGCTTTCTTTCGACGGAGACATTTTCTCAACCAATGTGGATCAGGCAACAATTATTAAGGCAAATATCACAGAACACCCACTAGAATATTTCTGTCGTCTCGAACATCATGCTATTGCAGTCCCAAACGTGGCATACTTTAATGAGTCAGCAAAACTTTGCGAGTATCTTGGTAGTTCAATTTTTGGTCCGGAAAACGAAGAACAGAACAAGGAACTGCAAGTGTATGCCCAGAAATTCTCGCAACTTTGTAGTGGATCCTTTTGGGTAGGCATCACAGACCTGGATGAGGAAGGAGTCTTTCGACTACACTCGACCAAAAAAATTGTACCCACTCTGTTCGACGCACCACCCACAGATGGAGATGACAGAGACTGTGTGTCTATCATTGCCTCAAGTGGGAAGTGGCACAACGAGCCTTGTTCGACAGCTGCTCCTCGATGCACATCCTGTTTTATTACTCATCATGGAGCTCTAAGTTTAAGGGGCTTGTGTTATGAATTTCAATGGCAGTCATTATTTGATCTTCAAGGATACATTCATGGAAGTCCGTACTTTCACGGATTTTTCGGGTATGTAATTTATCGATCAGAGAATGAATTGTGGGTTTTAGTTGATACAGTTAACAATGTTACAATTGCTGTAACCATTGATACTTATGGAGGACGCTACCCCGTGGGCCGAACACTTTGGGAAATGAAAACTCATCAATGCAATCATGCAAAACGTGAGAAGGTGATTTTGGGGTTGTCCTCCTGTAATATTGATCAATTTATGTGCTCAAGTGGTGAGTGCATCCCTGGCCCTCAAAGATGTGATGCTGTGGCAAACTGTGAAGACCAAACTGATGAATTCAACTGCAATATCCTCGAATTACCAAAAGGTTATTTAAAACACATTTCGCCGGTGAACCCCTTTGACAAACTGCTTCCCTTACCGCTCAACATCACCATTACAATTAATAGGTTCATTAATGTGCTTGACTACAAGCACACAGTCGAACCCGAAATAGGAGTAGCTATAAAGTGGCATGACTTCAGGATAGTATACTATAACTTAAGAAATAAATCAAAAGACAATGTCTTACGAGACGATGAAGTGAACATTTTGTGGACACCAGCGTACCTCTTCACAAATGCACAAGACGGAGCTATCAGAACCATCGGACGCAAAGTGAAAGTTATACGCACGTCAGCGCCTCTGGGTAGAGACCATAACAGCGTTGATATGAGTGAGTACTATTTTATTAGTTGATCTAGCTGTACCCACGATTTAAGATAATTTGTTTTTACTATACAATATTATAAAAATGTGTAGCTCTCCAGAAATGGCACTACAGAGTCCTCAATTTTCTAAAAGGTTCACGCACAATAATAAGTGATTTTTGTAGAGATATATCTCAGTGTAAATAAATGAAACGTTGAATGAATGAAGCTAGAGAAACCTCAAAAACGTTGACGAATGGCTGAAGTGTCATCATTCAAGATTAATTAGTGTTGTTTATCCTAACAGTTTGGCTGAATTCCCAATTTCACTGAAACATGGAACTTCAACTGCTCTTAAATAACTACTTTGTTTTCATTTAAGACGAACGGAAACTTCTTTATTCACAGATACGCGTTTCAGCGGAACGAGTGCAGTGCTCGTAGAACACAAACAGTACACGGGCAGCTTCACTTGCAGGTTTGACGTCTTCTTTTACCCGTTGGACGAACAAACTTGTACGATCCAGGTGAAGTTAGATATAGGTGAGCCCTTTGAGACTCTGGTGGTTTACAACGGGGAAAAATACCTCCAACAATTCAGAGTGTGGAACTTCAGCATCTACTCGGATTACACTGATGCAACAAGCAGAGTAACGGTAAGTGTCAAAAGCGAACTGCTTTTTATACTGAGCATTAGCTCACAGCCTTGTAACGAGGTAGCTTCTGAACAATAACTGCAATTACTCAGGGTTTACAATTGATTTATCATTGACGGTAGCACAGGCCTGGTTTGCGATATCAGCCGGATTAAGCAGCGAGAAATACTCGTACAACACCCGCTTGCGTTGCCGAGTGACAAGCCGTAGCTCGAAGAGGTGTGGCTACACTCATTCAGAAACCTATTAAAGGTCACAGACTATATGATCCTACCGTCGATAAATTTTAGTTCATTTAAATTCATTGCTCTTAAGCCAACTCATATGTAAAGTAGTAATGTATTATGAGAGAGAATCTTCGGTTGCAGAAGTAGATGTGCTGACTTTAGCCTTATTAAGAACCAATTTTTAAACATAGCTCGTTTGAATCAATGTACTGGTAGCATGGTCAGTAGTATGGGGCAATCAGCGTACTGATAGTATGGTCAGTAGCAGTGGTGGACGCGATAACGAAGAAATGTATCACAATAACCGATAATGATATATTTATCGGTGATTACCGATAATTAGACAAATTTACCGTCCAATAAGAAAATAACCGATAAATCTGAAATTCCGATTTGAACGATAACGATGTTGATGTTTTAAATAGAAAAAATAAATCCAAATGCTTATTTTATCTTAATCTTCAAAAACTCGCAAAAACCTTAGAAAAAAGTTAGAAAACCTTTAGAAATATCACTTGAGTAAAAAAATTAAAATGTACCTTGCCATTTCAGGTTCATTTTCATTTGACAAGGCTGTCAAATCTTATCATGATCTCCACCATGCTGCCCACCCTCATGTTGCTCATCATAGGCTATAGCACGCTGTACATCAAACCTGCATTATTACAGGTAATACATTGTTTTGAATGTCAATACATATTAACCTGAATATCATTACCACAAATAATATTAATGTTATAGACATATATACTGTATAAAGTACCTCAGTAATATCAATATGTTATGCACATATATGTATGCTGTATACTGCAAGTCTTCGAATTACGGCGGTTCTGACGTAAGGTATTTCGAGGTTACGGTGTCTATTCTATTAAATTTAATGTACAATTATAAAACGATGTAAAATTATATACTTTGTTAAACTTACGTGTACGTGCGATGAATTACTGAAATTGTTCCGTAGCAATAGCATCAGCTTGCTCAGTGGTCTTCAATATATTATAGTTTCCTGTCTTAACATTAAATAAGTGCTACTATATAATTCATTGACAGTAGGGACGAATTTCACGGCTAACCATCAACTTCATGTGCACGCTTTGTATCGAATAGTGTACGTAAGCTTTTTTCCAAATGTTATCCGTCAGGTTTAACTTTCCTTGTACTATGTCATCAACTAAAAGGTGGGCGGTCTCTAAAAAGCACCGTGATGAATAACTAAAGGCCAGTGTTTGTTTGTGTAGTGTCAGCGTGCGTTGAGTCAGTATGTGTGTAGTGTCGGCGTGTGCAGTGTCAGCGTGTGTAGTGGCAGTGTGTGTAGTGTCAGTGTGTGTAGTGTCAGCGTCTGTAGTGTCAGCGTGTGCAGTATCAGCGTGTGTAGTGCCAGCGTGTGTAGTGTGATCGTATGTAGTGTCAGCGTGTGTAGTGTGAGCGTATGTAGTGTCAGCGTGTATAGTGTCAGCGTGTGTAGGGTCAGCGTGATGAGTCAGTATGTGTCGTGTCAGTGTGTGTAGTGTACGCGTCTCGAAGGCACGAAACAAATATTTTAATTAATTCCTAAATGAACTACGTTGCTTCTGAGATCCAATAATTAACTGTCCTCCTCAGAGAAAAAGGAATAAGAGAACAAGGTCTCCTATAACTGGATCCTTTGATCTCACAAATTAGGGTTACTGAATCTGTAGTGTCATTAAAAGTGTAAAATGAAGGCATCTAAGCAGCAATGTACGTTACAAGCCTTGTTCCAGGTGCGTCTCACCGTGAGCCTCACTACTCTGCTGGTGCTCTACACCCTCTTCTCCCAGACTTCTTCTACTCTTCCCAAAACATCGTACGTCAAGATGATTGACGTGTGGTTCTTCTTCGTGATATTTGTGTTATTTCTTATCATTGTGCTGCACGTGATAATCGAAAGAGTAGGTAAGGCATCTAAAATCACACACGTGAAGCCAGTAAAGAGAATGAATTCAAGTCAACTTCAAGACAACTTGTCTTTCGATGCTGTTAAAGGCAACCCCGAACTTGAAGCCACGCCAGAGATGGTGCTCCGAGTGGCACGACTCTACGTCATCCCTAGCATTGTCGTACCAACAATACTCATCTTTTGGCTGATGATGGCCTTTAAATGGCGCGTTTAATGATTGTGTTATTGTCATACGAGGAGGAAAGGAAGCGAGCACAGAATGTCTGATCCCATTAAAACGGTACAATCTATCATACTTTTTTGTTCTACATACTCTGAACGAATATTTTTGGAGAAATTTATTCTAACATTCCCTGTTTTGTCTTAATTGCTAGTTCGCATAAAAATATAATCCTTGGTTTTGTTCTGCGGCTGGATGAGATGCAGTCACTAAACTTCAAAAGGTGGAAGACTTTTGGATTCGACGTCCAGTCGTGGCAACGGAACTGTGTAAATTCCACCTTCTCTAGAGAATACGTTAAAACGTAGTTTACAATTTTCTCACTAGGCAGGAAATAAAGGAAAAGAAGAGCGGAAGTTAAGCAAAGATCTTTTGACCGCTTCTCAAAATTTATGTTGTCCAACGTGCCACAACGTTACTCCTGTATTTGATATTTCCAGAATAAATTTCAATCAATATATACAGTCTCGTAAATCCACAATTCTCTATAGTAAAGCGTACGCAAGAGTGCTACTGTGAAGCGACTGAAAAACAATTTTTTTACTTTTTTAACGCATTTCACAAGCAACACAGAGAATCCGGAAGCTTTTATTGTTTTTTTGTTGTCCATTTCATTACGGTCTTTTTATGTTAAGGAACTGCCAGAAATACGAGATACGGTATTCATGCAACTACATCAAATACGATACCACTCTTCTTAAATTTTGTTACCTGAAACAGTTTTAGGAATCAAAATTTACTTTACGTGGGCACGAGTAACCTTATAAATTTACGCCTCTCAATTACAAGCGCATTTGTCTCCGTAAGCAAAGCATTCACAAATTTCTTATCACTAAAAATTAAAATGTTTGTTTTTCGCTAATATTCTGTGAACTCAACGGACCTCAATTTTCTGGCAAACCTGATTAACTCAGTCATCCAGAGAAAGATTTCTAGACAAAGAGAAGTCAAGGTTTCTTGGATTCAAGCTATTGTATTAAAACTCGACTGCAAGCGAACACAATAAATGCCTGAAATGTGAAAACCCTGTAACTGGCACAAGGAACTGAACGTATTCTCGTCAGTTACCACAAGAAGCATACTGCTAACTCGAACCACTGTTTAAAGAGGGCGAAAATTCTTGAATAAGGTAAAAAAACAAAAATTCACTTTTCAATACATATATGATTTTGATTTATCGACCTGCCATTCCTCAATAAAAAGTTGTGAATACTTTCTGTAGATAAGAATATAAAAATAGTAACCCATATGTTGCCTATAGAGTTTTTACTAGTATAAAGAACGATTCCTAAAATAGTGTAAATATTTTTTGGATTGCAATCATACACGCAAGATCAAACATTTTACCAACACCCAAATCATCCAATGCCCACAGCATAAAACATACCCTTTCGTATTTATATATATGGCAGAAGTCACACGAATACAAACAACAATAAGAAAGCTATCATAATCATAACGCCGGAAGTGAATCAACACCAGACTCTAATACAAACCCATTAAGTAAAGCAACGCACCGAACACCACTCAAAAGGCGTGACGGATTAAGCACATAATACATGATAAAGTAAAACTGAGAAGTTGTGTACGGTACAAAAACACGTCAACAATGATGTGTTTGCTGCAAGAACAACCTAAGAAGCTGGAAGATACGTCACAACAAAAGCATACCATTATTTTGATAAATTACATTTTGATAACAGAAGATTGCCTCGAAGTCCTTCACTGAAGCAAGTGCCCCTCCAGTACAGAGGCGAGGGCTGTGCAATTGATCCAACTGAGGCTCTCTTGAGAGAGTACTCGTCTGGTGAGACATTTGATTATACATCTTTCCACATGAACACACTAGGCCAGGCATGCCAAACTCAGTTTGGCTCTGGGGCCGGATCCAGACTTTCTGTTCTCAGGTGGGCCGGATCAGTAAAAGAATGTCAACTCCAACTATTTAGCTTTGTTTTTCAGTACTATGCTTTATCATTCAGCCTACATTTGTAGCCTACCCTACATATTATAATCAAGTGAACATACGGCCCGCGGGCCGTATGTTTGACATGCCTGCACTAGGCTAAATGTATCGCGCACGTAATGACCGTATGTGATTTTCAGAGTTTGGTAAATAATTAAAAATCCTGCAGCAATACACTCAACAACTAATCATGCACGCTGGTTACTGGAAGCACAGCAAGAATGTTAACTCGAGAACAACCATTGAATGATACAGGAGCAGCACGTGAAGAATACAATGCAATGGGGAAACAGACTTATATCGTCTATTGAAGAAGCAATAAATTCATGGAAGAAGGAAGTCTCCAAAGTAAGATGATTGTGGTGGGGAAACTTGACTCAAATGAGAAGTGGAAACCACTCGCTCTCACTGAAGACTTTGGGTCCCTCAATAACATCGGAAAGTTACGAAACGAACTTTGGAATTAAATGGACAGGAATGTGACAGGAGATACCAGTAGTACACAGAATAGAATAAATCAACAGGAACGAGACGTTTGGTCTATTCTTGGCTTCATACCCAAGTCCCATGCCGTCTAAAGTAAAGGCATCAATCACGCAAGCTGTTTCAATCATGTACACGCACTTCATTCAAGCAAAGGCATTTCATTCAAGCACATGTACCGCAATCATGCACATGCCCTACGAGTTAGGGACATAAAATCAGTACGTTATAATATTAGGGGGAGGGTGGAGGAGGAGTTTCCTAATTCAATACATAGTTGTCGAGACAATTTTTGAACGTGTTCACAGTGCCAGCAGAAACTATATTTTCGGGTAGCTGGTTCAAAGTATTGGCAATTCTAACTGGAAAGAAGTCTAGCGCTCGGGATGTCTTGAAGTTTCTTCTTGGTTTTTGACCGTTGTTTCTGGTTTGTACGTTATAGTCTTTGCCGAAAAGCCCTTCCAGAGTAACATTGTTCAGGCCGTCGACACACGCACGAGACAGCGAGTACCATTAGTACACACATACAAGAGACTAAGAAGATATAAACCTCTCAAAAAATAAGCAATGTATAACAGTTTACACGAAAACAAGATAGTTCAACACCTACACAAATATATCTAGTAATAAATGTGAACATATTTAGTGATGGTACGAGTAAAGAAATCTGTAACGTAAAAAGCATGAGATGTTTATAAGCTTAGGAAACTGCTATTCAACGTGCCAATTGTTTATTGAGAAACATTTCAGAAACCAATTCTATTACCCATGAAATAGAAGCGTGATCAATATCACGAAAACATAAAATGCAATTCTACCTTACGTGAGAGAAAAAACAATGTTCTCGCAACGCTAAGCGAATATGAGATAACTGTTAATTGAAAGTAATTATAAAGAAACAATCACGCAAAAATGAAACGATCTTTTTCATTGTGTGTACAGCGAAGAAACTTAAAACCACCGTCTGACATCACACCATGGCGCTACTTAGCATGAAGAGACCCTAAATAAAGCAAACGATTCTCAGTGCGAGAACTTTTCCTAGGCAGCTGTTGCCTCAGCGTACACGAACGCACGCTGATGAGCATCACCATTACATCACCGTCCCGTAACCTCAGCGCTAACACCTGAGGAGTAACCTGAGCGCTAACACCCGAGGAGTAACCTGAGCGCTAACACCTGAGGAGTAACCTGAGCGCTAACACCTGAGGAGTAACCTGAGCGCTAAC
>VCRD01000517.1:245333-259899 GCA_006783055.1 Trinorchestia longiramus
GCCTGCACAGCACACAAGCGGGAGTAATAGACAATTAAAGAACTCGTCTTCATATTGAATTCATCCCTTGTGCCTAGACAACAACTACATAAGAACGTTACACATTAACAGATCATACAATATTTGTGACGTTTATGTAGACGCAGAGCTAAGTAGTTTCGAACTTTTGTACAAGTCATAACAGTTAGCATACAGACGAGCTGGACTGCACATCACATCAGACAGAGGGGAGTGCAGGCAGTCACTACAAACAGAGGGGAGTGCAGGCAGTCACAACAAACAGAGGGGAGTGCAGGCAGTCACTACAAACAGAAGGGAGTGCAGTTACCTTGCTTGAGTTCAGCCAGTGTGGAGTAACACTCTCCGATGAAGTCGTGGGAGCCGTCGCTGTCCCAGTCGTACACCTCCAGCTTTATTGGGCGCTGGTCGTCCCCTCCACACAGCAGCTGCTCAATCAAATAAACTCAGCCACGTCAACCAAACCAACCTAGTTAATCAAGTCAATCAAGTTAACCAGACATATACTTTGTACACAGTATTACGCACACATGGTCATGAGCTGATGTAAAACGCCACATGATGACAAAAAAGGAAGGACAGTAGCTCTCAATTACCCGAGTATTGCGAGCAGCAACTCCAACAGACATATCATGAACTACTGTATGAATACACCACTAAGCAAGGCTCCAAAATTATCAATATTTTGAAAATAAAACATCAGGCAGTGAATTCTATTGACCGAACATGAAAATCATTGCCTTAGCATATTCCCAGAATACATCGTAAAAAACATCAGATTTTCAACTACACACCTACCAATTCACAAATACATAACGAATTTTTCAGCCATTTTTCACAAGACTTTCTCATACTTTTTCCCACATTGGCTCGACAAGCAGGACCTTAGGATTTATCTGGCGTAGGCGTACTTTTACTAATTCTCTACTACACACCACAGGAATTTTTCCACAACGGACAACGGTTGGAACGGCATAAAGGCAATCTGTGTGTGTGCTGGACAAGTAGTGAAGTAGAAGGCTTGCTTCAAATATGAATACAGCAAAGAAGAATACAACTGCAACAATACACAGTCTACAAACGGAGTATTTTATAATGACATTTAGTAGAAAGTTAACATCCGGAAACTCACTCCAGCTGGTATGACGATCGGTTTCCAGACAGGGTCGAGGGTCTTCTTGATGTACTGAGTGCGGTAAACGACCATGAACTGGTGGTTGTTCCCCACAGCTCTGCGTGCCAGATCAGTAACTCGTCAAATGATGCACTCCAGACTGCTAATTCTATCAGTCAGTTTCATGATATTGATACAGTATAAACAAACGTGAGAAATGAGCATGGGCTCAGCCCATTAACTACCCTAATTACAGCAAGGTTAAACAACTCTCCTTTCCCAGAGTTTGCGACCTATTCACGAACATAATTTTGAAATGAAATCTCATAAGTAATATTCTTCCAAAAGAAAAAATGCATATCTAAAGTAAAAATAGCTCTCAGTGTTTATCAAACGAGTATTGTAATTAGAGGTTTCCATTCTCAGTTTTAGAACCTCGTCCCTCAGCCTCAGTTTGGTGTCTCAACTCTCAATCTCTGTTCATCTATTTTACGCCATGGGACTCGGGTAGTAACTCAAGAATGGGCCAAACGGCACATTTCTATTGCCTTATTCTATTATATTTTTAATTTTTCACTTCATTTGGTTTTCCGATTCATTATTTTGATTCCTCTATTCTCAGTTTAATTTCACCAACTTTGATTTGATTCCCTGATTCTTAATTTCTATTTTGTCTCTTTGATACATTGGTTTCCCTGAAGATGGAGTCTCCCTTGCAGCCTTCAAGTTCACTTTTTCGATTAGTCCAAGTCCCATACAGAATATCACAACTCATGCAGCTGTAAGAAAAAAGCTGGGATCACGACAGAACATTTTAGGACTTCAAGTAACTTGAAACATACACCATAAGCCTACTGAACCTACTTCATTTACAGCACCTGTTACTGACAGTAGGCGTATTCCTGACACTGACCGATGTCAGTAACTCACTTGCTGATCACGAGGTAAGGATCACTCTTGCCGAACATGTCCTTTTTGTCCAGACCAGTAGCAGCAAAATTCAAAGTAACCACCTCCTGCAAATATCAAATCATTGCAAATAATTTGTCCCTCTAGCAATTGAGCCCCAGTTTCAATCTTTGACAGAGTTGACAAAATTGAATGCGAATTGTGATTTAAAGCCATATTATAACACTAGTAAAAGCACTGCAAATGATACTATAAATGATCACAATGTCACAGAAGAAATCCTCTGGAATTTATTTATGAGCATAATACGAAGATTTACTGCATGTCGTTGAGGACAATTTCAATGAACTTCTCCTAACATGCTAGATGAACAGAGTGCACCAACTTGCTAGATGTCTGGAAGACTGGACACTTTAAGGAGTGTACATTTTTAACCTTCAGTGAGTCTAGAACCATAGGTAGAACACGTAGTAAATCAATTCAATGCACATTTCATTGTGTATGCTTTGAGGAAATAGTAATGCAATAATAAGAACACACTTCCAGTGAGGTGAAGCACTAGGTTCATCAAAACAATAATGGTGAATCTATAATTTCACACAGCATCAGCTTCTAAATGTTACGAGGTGCATTCAAGTTATAACACCTCTGATTTTTTCTGAAGACTGGAACCAGAAACATGCAGTTTATTTGAAATATGTGTGCACTTGTAAATGCATGACAGAGATGACAGCATTGTACAACACAGAGAACTTTAGCGGTAGCAGCGAGAGTAAAGGCAGTTTTTGATACTTCAAATCGCGAGATTTTCATTACAAGAATAACGTGTAATCATTCGTTCTCTCCTTTTCAATGGTGTGACATCGATCGAAATTGATCGCCAGTTGAGTATTGCATCAGTGATTTCAAAGTGGTCAAACCAGACTTCTAAAGTCGTAACGGCCGTGAAATCATGACGTCGACGTTAAGAAAAATGGATAGGACTGCATGGAGATTACGTCGAGAAGTGACAAGTTTTACGGTGTGATTAGTTTGTTAGAAAAAAGGGAGATGTTATAACTTGAATGCACGTCGTAGTTTCACCCACCCTCTTAGCCAGAGCCAACTTAACTGATATGCCTCAAGAAAATGCTCTAATGACTCGTTCAAATGAAGCTTCAACAATTAGGCAGAGCTTATTGTACATTTTGTACACATGAGCACCATCAACTTCCCATAACAATAAATTGGCTAGAAACGAAAACCTGCCTTGGATTCTACAACTTCTTCACCAGCCACAACAAGGATGCCTCCCCCGCCATCGTTGAGGGTACGTGCCAGAGGCTCCCCACCACTGGCCATCACTTCGGCCAGCGTCATCTCAGTCCAGCCCAGCTTGTCTTGGTTGGATACTTCCTGCTTGTTGTTGTCCCAGTCAAACACGTGAAACTGGAGCACCTACAAAGTCAATAACAATTGGTTGTTATGACATGAAAAACTGAGTATTAAGGATAAATTTTATGTATTTGTATTTACTTTCTAACAGAAATAACAGCACAATTGTAATAGGAAAACAGATGTAGTTCAACAAGGCAATAAATGATATGGTCCAATAAGCAAATAAACTGCTCATTGTACCTGCTAACTAAATATACACAAAATATCAGGGTAACAAGAAAAATAACAGGGTTTTAATTGCATGTTAATAAAATTGCTCTTACAAGGACAAAGAGAATTTTCACCATCAACAGAATTTCAATACTTTGAAGCTGAATGAGAACATGGTAACTTCACCAAATTTTAATCATTTAAACTCATCGAAAAGCAAAAACCCTAAAATGTTACCTATCTACTGGAGAACATAAAATGAAGCATTATTATGCACAAAAACTAAGTTTTCTAACCTGTCTCTCTTCAAATCGGAAGTCAACATCAAATTTGGTCACCCACTGCGGGTTAAGGGAATCCGTCATTTTCTCGGTCCTTGATAGCTCATGCAGTGAATTCTTGTGGATGTCCTTCCAGTACAGAACACAGACTGGGTCACTCTTGCTGGTCACATCTTTATTTTTCAGCTTCCTGAGTATTAACAATTCAGAAAGCCAATTATTATATGCAAGGTCTCAACAGTACTGTTTTATGTTATCATGAACTGTGCAGAAGCAAGGCACAACTAAATCCTTTCAAGTCAGCATTTGCATGATTAATTTATGAATAATAAAATAAGATTTTCTGCTTCAGAACACATATAAAATACAATGTGTGAGCTTTTGTAGCCTAGCAGAAATAATGATTTACTAATTGTTGTGTATAAATGTCAGTTTTGATACATCTACATCAATGTATTTCTGGGCAACCCAGCCCTCTAGGCCTCTTGAAAATGACTCAGGGACATTTATGTCCCAACAGAATTGGGTTTAAAAACTCAAACCAAAAGAACAAAGTAAGTAAAATATAAAAAAAAACTTTTATAAAACTCCTATTAGATTGCAAGAGCATCTTCTTCAAATGAAAGAAAAAATATAAATGAAAAAATAAGGGTTATCTACATGACTAAGCATGTAATGTATCTACGGATTAACTACATAAATAAGCACATCATTGCCTCTCATAGCAAGCACTAGTAATCCTGCAGTGAACAGGTCAGAGATGGTACTGAGGAATGCTAATTGCCCACAGTACACCATTGAGGAATGCAAACCATCCATGGTCCACCATACAGGGATGCAAATTACCCAAAGTACACCCCTGAGGAATGCAAATTACCCATAGTACACCACTGAGGAATGCAAACCATCCATGGTATACCATACAGGGATGCAAATTACCCAAAGTACACCACTGAGGAATGCAAACCATCCATGGTACACCACTCAGTGATGCAAATTACCCACAGGACACCACAGAGGACTGAAAACTATCTATGGTACAACACACAGGGATGCAAATTACACAAATACAAGCAGGCATCAGCACAGCTCCTCAGTAAAGCTCCTTTTTGAAGAAAGCATTAGCACCAAAACCAACCGGAAGATTCAATTCTTTTCTTTAACTCACTTGGATAAAAATTTAGAAACTGTATAGCAAAAACTCCTGTCTATATTTTGATGCCACAATAATGAATGTTATCATCACTCAGATTTGGGTAGTTCAACACTTTCTGTTCCTAGCCAAACATGATTTCATTAGAAAGTTTTTAACTGAAATTAATTAACAAACAATTCTGACAAAAATTAAGGCAAATTTCATTCCTAGTATCAATAATCCCTTGCAAAATACTTCTACAGTATATTGGACATGACTGAGTAAAATTTTCAACCTATTTATAAAATCCCACAATAAAGTTCTTTAATATCTGTTGAATTGATTGGAGAAATGACTGAAGGAGTTAATGAATTAACTAAAATCCTTCAAACAAGACAGGATCCTGACTGGCCAAACTATTCAGCTCAAATACATGAAAATACATTGAATAATTGAATACATTTAAATAACATGAGCACATCATGGCAAGATTTAAAATAAAATAAATGTACTAAGATTATTGAAGATGGCACTTACTTTGCAGAAACACTGAGCTGAACTTTGGTGACTGGGACTGTAAACTGAGGAGGACCTCCAGCCCCCATAGAGGCACCCACATTTGGGTACAAACTTCCTGCTTGTTGCATCGCAGAGCTGCTAACAACAACACTTCAATGAAACAATGCACCTTTGTTGGATTATTTTAAAGCACCGTAGCTACTCTGTACAATTGTTTCAAGTATTAGCTAATAATCTGCAAAATAAAATGGATTATTCATCAATATTTGCAATCAATCTTTTTGTAAGAAAAGTGGAAATATTGTTGCAAATTTATCAATTATAAATGCTTTGCATCATTATTTATTAATAGTACTAATTTCATTTCATTTTGCAAGTACATTTTTATTTTTTTTCTATTTTGCATCTATTAAATCTCAATGTGTTCAATTGGTATGCAGCAACCTATATATACATATTTTTACTCCTTATCTGACTTCAAACTCCTTTGTTCAAATGAAAATGAAATTCAATAGGGATCATCAAACAGCTTAAATCTAAACAATTGTGATCCGAGTCCTGTGTATCCAACACAGAGTCTAGACAATGTTGTTTCCTCAGAATGGTTTTCATGGGTTGCCCATGGCCATCTATAATTCTTATCTCTTAATTTGTGTCAGATGGCATCCCATCAAAGTTACCTTTACATGACTATAAGTTGGTAAGGCTTATAGTTGGAGGTTGAGATGAAGCCAGCAATCTGAATTTCTGCCTGAAATTGAAACAAAGCGAGTCTACTTTTTAATTTGTGTTTACTGAAGCACCAGAGACTAGTCTATGTTGCTCCACTCCTTCAGAAAAGCTGTTGCTTTAAATATCAGAACCTGGCCTGATAAAAGTTACAGGTCATCCTTACTGAGTGACTAAATTTATAAAAACCATTTCAGCTCTCTGTTAAGTCACAATTAATAAAAAATTTAACAGATCCAATTTTTTGTATAAACAACATATAATAAGCCCCTGCAGTAATGATTGGTTTTCAGGTAGTTCTTGGAAAGGGTTATCTCATAATAAATCTTTCAAACACACTGGTACCTTTAGTGAGATTGAAGAATTATTCATAATAGAACATTTTGCAGTGGAATGATGCAACTCAAAACAGAGCCAATCTTCCTCCTATGCCTCCATTTATGCATGGAAAACTAAAGTAAAATTAGGTAGAAAAAAGTTAACAAGTTAAGAGAAACAATAATACAAAATGTACAAAACAGAAAAGAATTAAAATATGAATAAATTTTCAAATAACAAAAAGGAACTTTACACTCACAAGCTCAAGCCTTTCTTCCTCTCCACATAAACATCTTGAACCAAGTTAGTAAAATTCAAAAATTATATTTCAATTTTAAGTATAATTTGTGCAACTCTCTCCAGAACTGGTCACATGGAAACCTCTCTTCCCATACTCACACGCAACATTATCAATTAATCCGCAAGTTGCAGTGTTAGCACTCAAATTAATCAGTGCCACCTGTAGCGAGCACAAGCAAGGTACGACCATGACTCATTACATCAGAAGCACATCAAAATCATATTTCATATCCCCTGTTCGGTTAGCCAAACGAAACTATTAAAACAAATGAATCTACGCCATGTAAGCATAAAATAGTGAATACCCACGAGTCGTGAATACCCACGAGTCGCTCTATCGCTTGTTGCTACGGGAGAGCCCGAGTGATGGGCTGGCTGCCTGACTGACATCAGTCACTAGCTACTGTAATAAATTTAGGGTTGCCAGGTGCCTTGCCAATTATCATCAGTTACAACTCACAAGTCAACTCGCAATTTCACGAGTAACTGTTCATTCCACTCACACTTGACGAATGATGTTGATTGTTGATAGTTAAGAAGACCGACTTGAGTAACTGATATAAGAATCCTGTTATGACTGCATGACGTGCGTACAAATCGGTAATTTTACTTCGACAAATTGTTCGATCAAATACTTATACACACATATATGACAAATTGTTAAAAGAGGAAGCGAATTCGGCATACTCGGAGTTACGACGTTCAAAACGTGCCCCATCGATGCCTTCTTTGAATTGCAGCTGAGAGAGCGGAAGTCACTTAGAATTCAAATTGATTAACCCAAAGTTAGCACGGCATAGTTAATAGGAAATAAATTATTTTTCTATTTTAAAATTGGGCAATTATTTCATTTCAATCATTGCAACTGTATGTCATTTTTTCATATTAAGCGTGATTTTTATTACTTTTTTACTTCTATTTTCAATTAAGATCCATGATTAAAGTTATACATAATCTAATAAGAAAATTCACAAAAAGGCACACATTATCAAATAAATTATTTCCCATACAAATTTTCTTGAATTTTATGGTTTTAATTTTTTAATGATACTCATAGCAACAATATTGTTTTGCTCTTTATGGACCCCATTTTAACTTCCTTCAGTACGGGATCATCTTGAACGGGTGTGAGATCACGCAAGAGTCTCTGGTTCAATTAGGAATCCGCCTTACAGAATCAATCAAGCCCTTATGGATGATCATGACTGTGGCGTAACGATCTATGATCATTGTTCCGCATCAGGGTGAGAGAAGAAGAAGAATGAAAATGCTGGATGAATTACCTAGCTAAACATATTAATAACCAAAGCAAATTTAAAGTATAATAAAAGTTAAACAAACATACAACATTATAAATTACATATTAATATGTATAATTAACGGTAAACAAACTCGACTGAGACGTATGATTATCTAGCCCAGGGGTCACCAAACTACGGCCCGCGGGCCGGATCCGGCCCGCGACGTCAGTTCACCAGGCCCGC
Organism: Trinorchestia longiramus; assembly: GCA_006783055.1. Classification (NCBI taxonomy): domain Eukaryota; kingdom Metazoa; phylum Arthropoda; class Malacostraca; order Amphipoda; family Talitridae; genus Trinorchestia; species Trinorchestia longiramus. The sequence continues at coordinate 253,728 of VCRD01000517.1, forward strand.
CGACGTTGAACTGACGTCTTTTTTTAACTTAGTTTTTCGTCTTTTTTCCCAGAGCTTTCGTTCTGGCTTGCAAGTATTGGACAGAATGATTATGCGGCCCGCGCTCGTCATTCTTTCAGTTATCCGGCCCACTGTGAAAAAAGTTTGGTGACCCCTGATCTAGCCTATGATGTATGCTGAATGCTTGCAGCCACAGTCAATTAGTGAGCCTCCCAGCTTCGGGTTTGGGAGACCCGGTTTCAAATCGTGAACCAGCGATGGTCTTTACAGCCTAATTATCGGTTGGTGAGATATGCGTCCTACCAGATTAGGAGGTATGTATCCTACCCAGATATGCGTCATCAAGATTATAATGGGCTCGCTACAAGCCGTAACTTCAAGTTAAAGCAAAGAGGACGAGAACACTCGCAGGAAGCATTATCACTAACTTGAAATAGTATTTAGGTAATAAGATTAGCAACCGGTTTAAGTTTGGCATGAAAACAGCGTTTATGACGCTTCATCTTAATTGACTGGTAGCCATTTTGTGAGGCCTGTGTCATCTTGTAACGAAGGAATTCTCGCACATCAATCGCTACCAGCTCTCAAATGTCTGTGCTCCATATGTATTTAATCCCATCATGTACTCATTTTCACGGAATCGTTTCATCTAAGATAAGTTGTAGGTGCATGACTCTTGAACCTGAAAGCTGCAGGTTGGAACAAAGGAAACATCGTAAACAAAAAGAATAATCAACCTACCTTCAGACCTGGGGCTACGTGGACTAGTTTTCGAAGCCCCAAATAAACACGACAAAGAAGAATAAGAAGAACTTGAAAGCTCCTTTTTTTAGTTTGCTGACGCTGCTCCAAACAACTGCCAGTCACTATTTTTGTGTGCTGTAGGCGTATTACTAATCTTATATTTTAAGCCGAAATTATGTCTTATAGTTTATCGTACTTTTCAAAACGTTCATTAACCCAAAGCTTGCTTTTTTTGATAGAAATGGTCAATGGTGAACCTTTGTGCACAGCCTGATCATGACCAAGAAAGTTGACTAATTTGGTTCAACCGAAATAAAGTGATACTCCAGTTGTATGGTAAAGTTTATGCATTCACAATTAACTTTTATTCATAAATATGAGAATATTCCTCGAAGTAGTTGATATTTTGAAAGGGAATATATATATGTACTGTGTACTTGATTGGAAATAAAGATTGTTTGTTTGTTTAGTTGAAAATATTTACATTGTTGGGTCAAAAGAATGAAAAGTGAAGTAATTGCTTGTGCTTGATATCTTGAATTTTTATTTACAATTGGCCATCATTTAAATTATATTCTTAGTTTAAAGTTGCTTATGTGTTTGATAGTTTCTACACAATAATTTTCTTTCTTATGTTGATTATGTAGTAGCACAGGAATATTTTCTATTTGTCATTGTATTTGAATTTGTACTTCTTTCAGTTGAATGCATTGATTGAAGTTATGGAAGCTAGTGACAATAAAACTGTGTTACCTCTCAAGAAAAGTGACACATTGCATGGTGGCCAATATCAATTCAGAGGAAACAGGAAGAGATATGCCTCCAATAACAGACTTATGTTTCAAAACATGCCACATCAGTCGCCCTTTCATAATTATCACCAGGGTCAGCTTGGTGTTGAAAGTGACATGCTCAGGGGGGCTTTTCATCCACTGAGATCAAATATGAGTGAATCACACAGTAATAGAAATAAAGGTAAATCTGGAAAAAGAAGTTCATATGGTTATTCAAGAAATAGACATTGTGATCTGTTGTCTATGGTCACTACTGCTTCTGTTACTGATCATCAGCAAAATGATGCTCAAAGAGAGGTAAGAAGTTATGTTAACAACTATAGGCGACCCATTGACTGATTAATATTACATTAGATTTGTTTTATCAAATGTAAAACAGAGGATTTTAAGAACAATTGAAAATTTTATTGTAGTAAAAATTCTCCAATATGATTTTCATTATTTTATAATTGTGTAGTGTAATGCAATAGTGCATTATGAAAATCAGATTATTCTAGATTATACAGATTGTAAATGATTGTTGGAGAAATGACTACATTTTGAATATTACATTATTCTTACTTATGTGTTTTTCAAGTATGTATTAAGGCCAGAAATCCTGTCAGCGGTTATGATCTGGTTACATTAAGTTGACTCATAAATATAGATATAAGTATGTAACAAGATTTTTCCTTCTTTGTTGTTGGTACTGCTTATTGAATGCAACATTATGACCTAGCATTGAATTTTCATCTATCACAATTAGGCTGATGTACAAGTTTTAAAATTTGAAATGTTTTACTTTCTTGACTCTCAAATTGAAAAAGGCATTAGATGGGTGAACAATTTGTAAATTTTTTGAGAATATCGAGTGATTGTTGCATGACCTTTTCTCTGAATAAAACTTTAACTTCTGCAGCAGGGATGAAAAAATATTGTAGCACTGTGTCTATAAACAATAATTCAGTAAATTAAAGATTCTGAGTAAATTTGGTCTTTGTTGGTGCATAACTGGTTACCACCATAACTTGTTCACAATTGTGCATGGATGCATGCTCAGAAGTTTTTGTGACAACCAATGTTTGTTTGCAGAAGAAGTTGTACCAGAGTCTTGCTGTATACAAATACCAGCCTTCTTGTCACATCAAAGCACAGCAGCGTCCTGTGCATGGGCAAGTGTGCAGCTGTATGCCTCACAGTAAGGTAAGTCATTCTAATGTATGTCTCATAGCAAGGTAAGTCATTCTAATGTATGTCTCATAGCAAGGTAAGTCATTCTAATGTATGTCTCATAGCAAGGTAAGTCATTCTAATGTATGCCTCCCAGCAAGGTAAGTCATTCTAATGTATGTCTCATAGCAAGGTAAGTCATTCTAATGTATGTCTCATAGCAAGGTAAGTCATTCTAATGTATGTCTCATAGCAAGGTAAGTCATTCTGATGTATGTCTCACAGCAAGGTGTCATTCTAATGTATATCTCACAGCAAGGTGTCATTCTAATGTATGTCTCACAGTAAGGTAAGTCATTTTAATGCCACTCTTTGTCGTGCACCTTTCGGTTTTCTACAGAAAAAATTTGTAAAAACAGGCATAATTATTGCATGTTAAACCAAGATTTGCTAAATAAGGTGTGCTAATGATGAGTATACAGCAATGGAGTGAATTTTTCTTAAGTGAAGCATTATTTCCTGGATGTTTTGGAATAGTTTTTGTCTTCCAGAAGTCGTACTGTGTAATTGAAAGGTAGACATGAACAAAATCACTCTGAATTGTGCCTATGCTCTACAATGACATAGAGCTGTATGCTTTACTTAACTTAGGACACAGAAGTGGACCTTCATGTGGTTTCCATTCGAAGTATTATTTGACGAGTGCAAGCATTGTGCTCTCAGTTGGGAACTGCCGTGAGTGAGATGCAGAAGTAAAATGAAAGGGATATTATTATTACTATTATTATTATATTTCTGGCCGTGAGTGAGATGCAGATGTAAAATGAAAGGGATATTATTATTACTATTATTATTATTATTATTATATTTCTGGTTGATGAAAGCGACCAGTTTGCGTTGTTCAATCCTAGAAATAACTAATTACAGAACGAGAGTTTCACTGACTTTGCTCTCATTAAGTTGGTGGATTCAAGACACGTAAGCTCGATCACTTAATCTGGATTCGATCCAACAATTTTTTTAGGCACTTCAAAATTTGTATATGAAATAAGTTGCAGATTAAAAAACCTGCAAATGCTTGATATTTTCTCATATATTTTTCGCGATAAACTTCCAAAAAATGAGGAAGAACGATGAGAAAAATAATTCAAGTTAATAATTGGAACATCGCAGTGAATTTTAAAGATCAGAACACTGAAATTGTGAGGTGGGTCGTTTAATGTGGGTGGTATAACTACAAGTTGCATGAAATGTAAAATTTGTACCGGAACTTGCTGATTCTAGTCAGACAGGCAGAATAATTGAGGTCGCTTCTTGAACAGGCGCGATATTGAAACACTTGCTGTTTGCATTGCAAAATTTACAACGAAAGCACACAAGTAATTGTAACTTTCGTATTCTTCAGTAGCGCCGGAAAGAAACGAACATAACTATGAACACAATGCAGCTGGTTTGTTGAAGCATGTGTTAGTGTTGCTGGCAATTCTTCAGTAAGAGAAAACTGTTCCTACTAAAACCTTGATGGCCATAACCGCGTACACGCGCGTGTTGACATGTATTCAAGCTAGTTCCATGAAGTACCACAGTACAGTGTGTACAGTGGAAGTACCGTGTTTGCATGGAACATGGTACTGTGTACTGACATAGAATTACATGTGTCCGTCCTGAACGTCCCTCAGTCGACTGATTACGCATTCACGACGACTCTGAAGATGGAATTTTTTTCTTTTATAACTTTGAAATGATTTTATACAAGTGTTCTATTTTGTATGATGAATTTGTGTGTTTTTAAATTTTTCTGAATTTATGTTATTTTCGCTCGTGGAGATCATATTGCTACCGAGATTGGCCTAACTGTGCGCTAAGTCATGCATAATTATGCGTTAAGTCTATGTATGACTTATATTTAGTCTACTCGTATGTATAAGCAAGGACTGCTGCTGCTGCTGCTGCAATTTTGGTGTCATATGACGCTTAAGTCTCGTATTGTGGTGGTGTCTGTGACCAGCACACTACTTGGTTCTTGCGCTGCTGCTTAGTTCTAGCGTTTTATTCTTTTAACTGCCATACTAAGAACTATTTCAAAGGCTAAATAATATTAAACAAGTTCAATATAAGGGAGTGATTTTGTGTTTATGCCATCAGCGGTTATGATTCACTTACAGAAATACACGAGTCAGTCCAAAGTTGGTGCACTCGCTAGTGTTCAGAGCTGCTAGGAGACGCTTGTATACTTCCAGGTAATGTTAGCTTTGCGCAGAGGCAGTATCGTAACCAATGAGGATTCGTCCGAGGTGCGATTATTGCTAGTTGAAAACTTTAACCAATACCCCGCCATGACGACGTGAAATACCGTCGGCTACGGCAATTTGTGAAAGCCCATTCGTGGGCTCTAAAATAAAATAAAAAAATTACCTTAAAAACATCCTGTAATCACTTATGCTTCCTTTACACTGGACTACTTCATTAGGTGAATTACGTGCGAATTGGCTATCTTCTAAATTCTCCGTCCTAGTTAATTGAAAATACGTATGTAGTAGGAAATACAGTCCAATATCACAATGCGTCCGATAATGAGCTCATGTCAAATAAATGGTGGAAACAATATTTTTACCCATACTCTTATGCTTTTTATACAGTTTTTTACATGAAAAGTATTGCTGTTGCTGATGTGTTGTTTAGAAGCAAGTGTGGGCACAGTAGCTTGACTGTACTGTATTTTGCAAGCCTCCACAGCGCCATGAGAGGAACAGCGTGCAGCAGCCTGGCACAGGACTGTGGTATATGTAGCGACCTTCTCATCTCATGACGCTAACATGAAACAAGTACACCTTAATACTACAGATCTTTTCAATGGCTCTACAGAACTGGCTTTTCCCCTAAAACACGAGATAGCAGCACTGACTTATATGACGAAGCAGTGCTTCTCTAACAATAACGCTCTGAGTGCCTTATATGTTATTCAACAATTTCAGGAAGAATTTTAGGCTTGTAGAGTGACAAGCACACGCTGTGTTTACTCAATATTAGTGTCAAGAATGAATACATTTCATAGTTTTTAATGTGACATTTTTTCTGGCTTTTGCCCACAATTGTTGAGCGGCTCACACGCAAATATTTTACTGTCACAAAGTAACAAGAATTCGAGAATAGTTCTTATATGAACGGTAACTTTAATATTCCTCAAATAATGCTCACTTTGGTTGTCAAGAACGATGTTCGTACACCATAAAATTTTCTAACATTTTGAGATATTGCTTTAGAAATCTCTTTGCCGAATGTGTGACTTTGTAAATCCATTGACGCTAACGCTACACGCGTGTCATGCATTTATTTGAATTTATTTTGATGTAAGGAGCTTTGTTTTTTGTTTGTTTTGTTTGCTGATGGCCATGCTTTACAGTGTCACTGCATCTGGTCTCCCGTAAGACAGACAGATTCTGGGCGTCTGTCAAGGACGTGGATATTCAGGTGGTGTAAATTAT
>VCRD01000518.1:7948-32770 GCA_006783055.1 Trinorchestia longiramus
TAAGGTTCACTACAAACTGATGTGGCCCAAAGCGAAGACGGGTTTACCATTCCACACATTATAGAGCAAATCAAAACTCCCGTTGCTGGACAATCCCAATCTTCTGAGAGCGTTGATCTTCTGGCAGCGCATCGGCCGCAGGGGGAACAGTTCCCAGCCTCAGCTACAGACATGTCACATCTTGCAGAATATCAATCTAATACGACGGAGCAATTGCAGGACCTTCTGCCGATTGACAATGAATCAATGGCACTGGGCAAAAGCCCCGTACCACAAAACGGTAAGTGAATATCCAAAGCATATTAATATTCAATATGAGCTTATTTATATTGCAATTGAATTTTCTGAGCTTTAAAAAGTTTGAATTATTGTTCGACGGTCGTACGAAAGTAAAATATTTACGCAAGGCTAGATTTTATCTTTATTATGTGAAAAAGCTTGGTAAGACATTTCTTACTAACTCCAGATTTGAAAGCTCCGGGCATATAACTGGTATTACTCACCCATAATATTCCAGCAATATTACCCCCGTTCATCATTCAAATTTGGAAATTTTTGTTTACCGTAAATGAATAATAGAATGGCCTGCTTTAGTACGTGTAGTCTCCTTTGATAGTTTGAGGTCGTATTAAAGAAAGGGTTCCCACCCTCTAGCCCTCGACCCTTGAATTAGCGTAAAAATCCCACGCATCCTACACGAATCTTACGCTGTAAATTTTGACATCACTGAGGCTTTAGCATCTTCTGGTGCAAGAACGAATAGAAGTAGATCAACAAGAAATGTATTCCATCGATGACGTCTTCAATCTTGAAATGACACGATCTGATTTAATGTAAGTACGGGGCAGTCGTTGCTGCTCTGGTAAGATTGCCGTTTTGAACGAAACTTTATTGTTGACTTTTTCTTCTTCAATCGATTACAGGATTTATTTAACTTCGCGTGTTCTTATCGTTAATTAAAAGAGGTATTGCAATAAAAATCCGCTGAGCCCAGTCATTCAAAGCCTATTCCACTGATCAAATTATCGATTCCGACTTCATGTGGTTATAAAGTTTTCGACTACGTTATGACATGAGTTACTTTCCTACTTTATAATTTATATCGCTGTGTCTGAAACAGTTCTTACTCCTTAACATGAAGAGAAAAAAGCTATTGACGAACATCGATGTCGAAAGATTGATTAACATTGTTTTTGAAACTTTATAGTTCTTAAAAACTCACTCATTACCTTTCTTCTTTGACCTCTACTAATATTAACGTTTGTACAAAGTGTGATGTATTGAGAGACTCTGTTTCCGTCGATGTTCAGAGACTGGATTGTTCCGTGGCAATAAACTTGGAAGACAACCTTGAAACAGGCATAAAATCTTGCTTATAGGAGGACAAGATTCTCGTTTCAATTTTTTTAATGTGCTTCTCCGATAATTCAAATATTTCTTATAGAACATACGATAGCTTTCATTGCTGGTCAATGTAAGTGACTGCTTCGTAATGTAATGTTTGAACTTGACCATCAACCTGTGGTGCTTTTTTTCGTTGTTATGGTCGGTGATATGATTCATCTCTAGAATTTGAGTAATTTTTGCCGCAAAATGTATTTGTAGCGAAGAGACTCACGAGCTAAGTGATCCCCTGAGTACTTATGCGAGGATTAAATTACCATGATAGACTTGTTTTGTATCATAATTAGAGCTTTGTTCATATGTTTCTTTTTGCAGCACGTCCGAGATGGAATGGAGAAGACGAGCAAAAAGAAGCAGCTTCTCAAAACAGTCGGTACATCGGAGTGGAAGCAGAATTTGGACCGTTAAAGAGCATCTCTACTCAAAGAAATACACACGCAGAAGTGGAGCAAGAACCTGAATCTCCGATAAGCCCTCCACAAAACAATATTCAGGCAGAATCTGAGACAGAATTTTCACTGTCAAGAAATCAGCCTTATTATAAAAATACATCCTCAAACTTGCAGGTAGAATTTGAACCTGCGACAAGCACTCAGAAGAATGGTACGTACGTAGGTGTAGAATCAGAATTCGGACCCGCAATAAGCTTTCAGAATATTACACACAAAGATGTGGAGGTAGAATTTGAACCTGTGATAAGCCGTACTTATCAAAATAATACATACACAGGTGTGGAGGCTGAATTTGGTTCAGCGGTTAGCCTTCCTTTGCAAAATAATACGTACCCAAGTGTTGAGGCTGAATTTGAACTTGCAATAAGGCCTCAGAATAATACGCACGCAGATAAAGAAGTAGAGTTTGTATGTGCAATAAGCCCTCCTTCTCGAAATAAAATGTACGCAGGAGTGGAGACAAAATTTGGACACGCAATGAACCCTCAGAATAACATGGACTCAGACGTGGAGAAAGAATATGGACCTGTGATTAGTTATATTCCTCAGAATAATACGTACTTACATACGGAGGCAGAACCTAGATTTCAGAATCATACGCACACAGATGTGGAGGCAGAATTTGGAAGTTCAGCAAGCCATTTTTCTGGAAATAAAGCCTATTCTGTAACAGAAGTTAAAAATGAACCTGAAAGAAATTCCTCTTCTTTAAAGGGGTCCTATACAGGCTTGATGCCCGAATTTGAACCCCTGAGAACTATCCCTTTGCAATTTGGTTCATTTACCGAAGTGTTGAGTGAATTTAGACCTGCACCAACAGACTTACCTTTGCCAGTTGAACAAGGCGTGGTGACCGTGACTGAAGTCACTCCTGTACTTAATTTGCCTGCTGGCGTAAACATAAGCGATGATATAAAGTTATTCTCGGAATTAACACAGAATGGACCTCCTCAGTTGGAGTTAGAATCGGACGCAGAATGGATTCCGCTCGAGCTACTAAGGCCCCAGTTTGACAACGATATCGAGAGAGAACAAATAGATCCGAACTATTTCAAGAAACGACATTTCAATATCGAAGACCATGCAGGTGGGATAATTATATTTTAGTTCACAGGTACTATATACCAGAAAATATGAAAGGGAAAGAGTTTCATAGTTCAGCCTTAGTAAATTACAAAACTTTAGCTCCACAAATAAAGATTGATTTGCTTGAAAAAATTGTTTTGATATAAACTTGAATTCTTCAATTGTTGGAATATGTTAATTGCTGCCGAAATAGTACTTCACGTTATGCTTATGCAACTTACATCTGCATTAGAAGAGATGGTTTGGCTCTTTACTTGCTTTCCAGTTCACTCGTTCAGTCATAGGTACGTGATCTAGTCCGTTTTTTTGTTTTTGTTTTTGATAATCATCGAATAGGTTTTCATGTGATGATGGTGGGAATGAGAGCATTTTATTTCTTGATAAGGTTTTCATAGTTCAATTTACCACTTGATATTCGACTAAAATTCAGCTGTATTAAATTCGGTAGAATCAAATAATTAAGGTATTCATATATAGTACTCGCGAATCGTGAAAGTGAGGTGTAATTTTAACGATTGTGAGATCAGTTAGAATATTTTCTGAATGAAAATATGTCGTTGTAATATTGGTAATAAAAAATATTCCAGCAATCCTCATCTAGAAATTTAATTTCAACAGTGGCGATTCCAGTTATTTAATCCCGATAATGGCTGGTCAAAAAAATTGATTTTCATAATTGCCAAACCAGAACATTCGCTTTAAAAGCTACAAGTTAAAACAAAATTAGTAAGGTGCCTACTAACACACATGTTACCCATAGTTATGCGCAGGGCTGGGGAGGCGAGACTCTGAACATCCGACTCCGACTCCAACTCCGACTCCTGGATATTTGAAGGACCGACTGCGACTCCGACTCGGACTCCGACTTGTTAATAGTAACTGGATATTTTCTTACCATATACCTATTTTCTGTTACCTATCAACAAAAATGGCATTTTATCAGTGCCAAGTGAATCATCAGGCTATTTTTAAAGTTATAAATAACTTTATGCCTATAGCTTTTTGCCAAAAATAGTCAAAAATAGTCAATGGCCGACACTCAACAGTGAATGATAGTTGCCATGTGTTACCAACTTGCCATCTTCATTGAACATTAAACACATATGTAACTATCATACAGGAGAAACACTGAAACTTGTACTTCAAAAAGGAATAATATTATGGTAACATATGTTATGTATGAAAACACAGGCGGTGTCAATATGGCTGGTCGACTCTTGCCTTAGCCAGCCAACTGTTTATCGGAGCTCTGACACTGCACAACCTCACTGGACGCTGACATGGCACTTATGACAATGACATGTAAAATGTCTCTGTGTAGGTGCGACTGCAGTGCTACCCTGTAGTCGAAGGATGCTACTGCTTAGTTTTTAAACCCATATCTGGGTTTAACCGTCATCGAGTTTTGGCTAGGAGTATTGCTATCACCTTTAGCGTCTGTCCGTCATAGTCATCTTTGATGCTTATGTTTCTTATTAGATTTTTTAAAATCGGAGTCGGAGTCGGTAGAAATTTGCCGACTCCAACGCCGACTCCTCAAGTCTATAAATCGGTCAGACTCTGACTCCAACTCCGACTCCCTAGCCCTGGTTATACGAAACCCTTAGTTCTTAGCTTTCTATGGTTGTTAGATTGAGTTATGAGTGAAAAATGGAATTAGTGTGACCACGAAATGACTCAAATTATTGAGATATCATAAGTCATTTTCACAGCATAAATTATATTTCTAAAATGATCAGCAAACTTGAATTCTCGTTATATGACATCGTAAATTTCCAATAGAGCAGCGAGTAATCTTTCTCGTAGTTTTGAATAACAATGAATTGAGATCAAGCTGTGAACTGTTCCGTTGGTGAATTACGACCCAGAAGATGGCAGAAATCGAATCTATATTTTGCAACAAATGGAGTCATTTCTCTTCCAATGCTCTCGTTGAAACGACCCGTACCCGTTCAAAAAAGTCTCCTACATAAATTCAAAGTAATGTTTAGAATTATTATACTGTGCTTCACCTTCTCTTCTTAAAAGCCGTTGCCGGGGCGGTATTCTAGCAAAATCCTGCTTTAAGGCAAGGGATTAAGCTTTTCTAGAGCCCTGTGGTTTTAGAAAAATCCTATGGCTACACAATCAACTTCTACGTAATAAACATCCGAGGAAAGTAGGCAACTGAAAAGTATTTCAACTTCATATTTTCGATAGTCGATGTGCACTATAAATACCATATTTATTATGAGTGGCCTTGTTCGACTCAGCTCTGCAGATCGCAAACTTCTCAAACCAAGGCGACCTGCGCCAAGCCCGGCTGGTTGGTCCCCTCTGTGTCGTTTTCAATAACCCCAGGGTCCAGGCAGAACTTAGGGTCGTCAACCGGTCCGCCTTGCTGCTTAGGAACTTCTATGTGGATCCTTCCAAGCACTTCACCAGTGAGTCAAGATGGAGAGTTATATAAAAGAATAAAAATAGAACTGAAGAATTACCCTAAGAATACTCTTAGTAACACTGCATTTAAGACAATTCGAAGTGAAGCTTTTTTTAGGTTTGTTAGATCAATTGATGCCAAACGATATTAAATTATTTGGCAAACGATTTGCTCTTGAAACGAATTTTGCAATAAAAATTGGGAAAACCTATGCCGCCCAAAGTTGCGGTCAAAAAATGTCTTAGTTATAAGATGACATCAGATGCAATACTTCAACCTTTTTGTTTACGCAGCCCTGTGGCTCCGTGGACTTGCACATCATTTATCATTTCAAAGATACGAATGAACTCGCAACCAAACTAAATTCCTTTTCATTACATTTTCCTTCTGTTTTTGGTTTCAAATCTAGTAAAATATTTGAAAAGGTAAAGTATCATTATATATCGATGAAAAGTACTGTTCTAAGTTGTAGAAATACTTTGATTAAGGTTGAAAACAATTTTAACAGTACAGAGAAATTCCTCTATTTCCGTAGAATTGACTGTAACAGTAGAAGGTCCCGGACGCTTTCACTCGACTGAATTCTCCATTTCTCCATCAGATAGGCGGTAAGTATTACTTCACAAAGAGACATTATGTCAATACGTAATCTGCTGATCAAACTGCTAATATTGATTTTTGATGTGATCAAAACATCTTGCTTCAGCATCGTGTTCGTTTGAAGTTTCTTCCTGCGCTTATGGATGCCAAGTGAAGTAATATACTTTTTTTGGTTTCCAGGTCCCTCTCTGAAAAAAACTTGCTGGTAAATACGCCGTACGATATATTTCATATGCAGAAAGTAACAATCCACGATAACTACGGGGTAAGTCAAAACCCATTAACTCAAACGTAAGATCATTAATTTCCTGTATGGCAGCCATTCTTTTCCGTTATTTAAATTGGCGAACTCATTCTTGCAGTATCTTCTCGAGTTCCTCCATGTCCTTCCAATGCACCTAATATCACGATATTTAGATATAATTTATGTGTGAAATTAACTATGTAATAATTTCGAGCGCCAAGAGAATCATCTCAATGACAAAACATAATCAAAAAATACTGATACACTGAACATCTGTCAGGGGCTAGAGGTTGAGCTGTGTTAAAGCGTAATTTCATTTCCAAGTAAAACGAATTAACGAAAGTTAGCGCACATTTATTTAGAAATTTCAGTTACCATGTCACCGTTAAAAATTGGGTAACTTTCTGGAAACTAGATTAGATTTTCTCCAGTGGAGTTCACTACAGTAGTCACTGATGTTACTAAAATAGCTCATCCTATCAATTTTTTTCCATGTAAGAACAAAAACTCAATGTAAGAGATACTTGCACTAAAAGTTACTGCTACTTCACACTGCCATTGCTTCACAATCAAACGATGATTAAAAAACAAACTGAAAAGTTATTTAGTGTGGGAATTAGATCTACTGTGTCTACCAGCTTTACTGGACTCTGCAATGGGTTGTAAGGAACTTTTCTTTGAGCACCAAGGACGTTGGCGAAAACAATATGATAGAGTACCAATCTAGACGTAATGATCGGGAAACTGCAGAGAGCAATGCTAGGTAGGTCATTAGAAAATATTCCTTAGGGACATGCAAGTGCAAACGCCGACTGACAACTCGTACCATGAGAAGAAATGGTGATGAAATCACTGAACCTCCGTACACCCAAGCCTATAAAAGTTGATACTTTCAAAATCTATTGATCCGTGATGAAAACTGGATAAAATAGGTCCTAAAAAGTTTTTTAAGGTATTTTGACATCGTTCTGTGGCTGGCAGATTCACTTATTTTCTAGAGAAGTATAGTGCTCATTTTTCCCTGAATTATTTTTATACCTAACAACGAATGTCAACTTTTTCTGATATTTATAGGACAATGGAATCCACAGGAGGCTGCAAAAAATGTTTCTATTTTTGAATGACTATAAATCATTAATATAGGAAGATAAGCTACGTTCGCTAGATAAAGCTTCAGAACTTCTCTTTCATATGATTTTAACCAGTATACGTGGCCTATTTTCCTGTATTAGTGAGTTATTGTCATTAAAAAACAGGGGAAAAAATTGTGGTCACCCTGGATTTCCTGGACGAGAACTTTAACGGTTTAGCCAACTTTTTCAAAGTCATCCTTGTAGTTAGGTAATTAGCTTGATTTTTTTTTTTTTGCTTTTTCGATGGGCAACTTTCCATCCTATATGATCTTATGATCTACAATTTGTATTTTGTCAAATGTGTACTTTATCAACCGTAGAGTCAAAATACTAATTAATGTACTAACTAGGTCATTTCTTTTTTCTCATCAAAATAAAGAATAGAATAAATATCACCTTCCCAAAAAAATGTATACACAACTTGTGGATCTCAATTATTGGCTTGATATCGAGCAGACTTCAATTCACTTAGTCTCATTAAATTTGGAAATTGTTTTTTAATATTTTTAGGTGGTCATTTTGTTTCTATTTCCTTTAGTAATGAGATAACTAAGTAGTCATGCTACTCAATTTTGAACAATTGTTTTACAGTTACGAAGAAAATCTCTATAGAACACAGTACTTTTTAGCGCACAACTATGTTCAAACGAGAATACTCGTACAAGATTCGGTAAATTAACTGTGTAGAGAAGCTTTTTCTGATAGAAGACCGCTATTGAAATAAACGACGGATCACACTATGCGCAGATATTCCTTCTGTCCTTCTATACCTCTGTTTTTTCCTATGTTTTTTCGTGTGTCTTTTTTCTGTCTCTTTGTCACTTTATATTTTTCTTTTTTGTGTCTGTGAGTCACATTTTCGTTTTCTGTTTTATCTCTTTCTACTCCTCTCGTAGGAAAGACTGAGATTCTGTTTAATCGACCTCCTGTACCAGTACTTCATCTGCATGCTTCCTTCTTCAATTATTCATTTTATCGAGATACTCTCTGTCACTCCTATAGCAACCTTTTAGCATATGCGGTGGTTGAACATATTTTTAATTTGATCCGACATTAAACAAATCTCGTATGTTGTGCTGTTTATACCAAGCAAAATTTTCGTAGAAATATTTGATGAAAGACTTCAATCTTGTGAGAGCTGCAAAATAGGGACTCGTTAGCTTTAATATTTACTCATTTTCTGAAAGCATAACTTAAACTCTGATATTGCAACTATTGTGTGATGATTATCGCCCATTATCGCTATATCTAAATGATAAAAATGAGGCACGTTATGCAATCTATTTATTATTTACGCGTCATGAAGTAGTATTCTTTTCGAATCTAACTCATTCTGATTCCATCTGAGTAAAAATTTGAGACTATTTTTCATTATACATCTCGTAGAGAGTACTCTGCAGAAGTAAGCTTTGCACGTTAATTTATCACCAGACACATTTACTTATATTCAGTAATTATATAGTCTCCAATATTATGAAACTTCATGCCCATAAATTCAGAGAGAACCGAAATTGTTTATCCAGCCCATAAAACTCATATTATTATTCGAGTTGTTTACGTGACTTCATTGGTAGAATATAAAGTGTTCTCGATTTATATGAAAATGTATCGTGCTTGGTCATACAGATTCCATACCATAGTAGAAATCTGACTGCTCTGTTTTTTTAAGTTAGGATAATGTGGTAAAAACATTTATTTTGTACACATGGGACGCCTAATGTATGTTTAACAGCATTTTGGGGAGCGGCAGGACATTAGACGCTGTACCGTCCCAGACGCCGTCAGTTCGTCATTCAGCGACACAAAAGATGGCTTCCAATCAAGTGAGCCAGCTTTTTTACGCCCCAAAAACACACGAGTTGTGAGTTCAAGAATATTTCCGTTGAATGTTTTCACCGACATATTCTGTAGTCATGATGTATGGGTTCTACAAATGCTGAAAGGAATCGTGTTCTCAAAAGAAGATAAGGCAGAAAATGCCAAAAAGCAAACAAAACTCTTGACTTTTCCTGAGCGAGATGGGGAAGGTTTGTATGCTCATAATATCCACCCTCGTCACTTTACCCTCTTTGTTCTTACCCAATAACTACTCCTTAAAGAATCGTACACCCTTGCTTCTAGAGCTTGTTGTGAATCAACTGTGTTGGAATCAAGTGAATCATTCTCTTCTTGCACTAGTACGTGACAGATGTTTCTACTTATTGCACGAACATTTTAGTTTTTTCGTTTTAACTCAATTGTCTCGTCGGAAATACGTCTCTGTCAACCGAACAGTGGCTGCGCCTCTTATTGCGATAAAGCTTGACGCATATTTTACCGTCTGCATTATTTTTTGTACCGCTAGGATTGCCTAATTATAGAAAAATATCTCTAGTTTTCTTTCTTCTCTTTTATTCTCAAGGCTAGCCGACTGATCATCTCAGTCAAACTCTTACTCACTATACTGTATACGCCGACGAGAGTGCTCCTTACTGCATGTGATTTACTGTCCATCTTCGGTTATTTGTGAGACTCGTTCCTATTCTCACACGTTAAGAACTATTGTAATGATAATACCTAGTCAATTCAATTTTTATTTTGTAGACATTAAAAAAATTCATGCTACAGCCAAATACATAAAGGATGATAAATTTTCAGTCTGTTAGTTGGAAGATAAGGCAGAAAGCCAATGAAATCAAAGTACTGTTTCGTATGACAAATTTTGAAAGCTAATAAATATCGGATGTTCAGCACTCTATATCATGGCGCTCAAAAGTTTAATTTTTTTGCTGAGGCCGAGTGATCCTGCTGACAGCCAACGCCATTAGGATCAAAGACCTGCACTACGATGGTGATTGTCCCGGTGCTTACTTCTGGGCTGGACAAGGTCACGACCCTCAGAGAGGCTTTAAAATACCTTCTGAAAACAGCAGGTGAGTTTCTCTCGGTGAGTAGAATTGCACAGTTAATTTCGTGTGGGTAACATTTTGTGCTCAACTAATAAATCTTTGCACGTTCCTTATGAAGTGTGAACTTAAAACACAGCTATGGTATCTATCGTATTGTAGCTAAAGTGAGAACCCCGTGTGGTTCAAAAACAATTAACAATGGTTGAAGCGTCTAAACTATTTTTGAGCAGTGTTTATAAAAGCTACAGACGTCTAAATCTTCCATAGTGTCTTCAGGAGGAAGCTAAAAGAATTGATCAAAAACTAGAAGTGCAAATTCGGGATTTCCGTATTTTAAGAACCTACTCTGAGGTTAGTCAAGCGGTCAGGCCACACGAGTCAAAAACATTTAATATGCCTATCAAGCCATTTAAAATACCGATCGGAAGCAATCTTGCTTCCGACCGCAGAAAGGCATTACGTATTCTAAAAGGAATTGGATTACAACTTGAAGTTGTTCATTTGTAGCATTCCAATGTTATAAGGAGCATTGTTTTGTTTCAGTTTGGAGCCTGTGGGACCTTATTACTACAAGGATATCACGCTGAAACTTCCGCACTCGTTCACAATGTACGACGTCGACTACTTGGGCATGTACTGTCCTGCCTACCGTGAAATGCTGGCGAAATTAGTCCTTCCCAAGCATTTCTTTGACGAGTACATTTTACCGCCAGCTTTTCTTACTTCAAATTATATCAGTAAGAGGCAGTGGCTTTAAGCTTCTAATGAGAATAGTGTTCAGTATATTACAAATCCTAAAGTGACCTCGATAAATTTTTATGCGATACATAGTTGATTACGAACTTTAAAGAAATAGTCTACAACTGTTTTTCAAATCTTCATCAAATTTTGTATAAGAACGTCAAAGTAACCCGTTACTGCATTTTACAGAGCGCAACAACCAAACACATCATAGTATTTAAAACTTTTTTCTTACTTTACTGTTTCGTTCCGTCGAAATGTGTGCGCAAAATCACCTTGTTGCTCGTAGTGAGTAGGACCTACTTGAAAGCTCAGATTTTGTAATCTTTAGGTGTTATTTAAATTTAATATTTACCGCGCTCCATTGTCATTTCCACTCGAATTGAGCTGAAAAAGTTATCACACCGTCTGAACAATACTGAATAATATGATATTGTAACAGAGGCATTATCTCTGCCGTAAAGAACCTTTGCTTAATATTTCCGGAAGAGATAAAGTCCACTAAGCTTAGAAAGTGAGGAAGGCTAGGGAACGTAATGTGAGAGTAGAAATTATCTAAATTACCAAGTTAGATCTTCAGTTCAAGTTCATGTATCAGTTAAAATGTGTTAGTCGAGTGGGCGTATGATTGGGGACGAGAGACCTAGGAAACTCTCTTTCTAGAATGGTATTCCTAAATTCTGTTCTCACTTTCTTTTTCTCCGACGTGAAGCAAACATGAAATGCCAGTCGTATGGAGTAAATGAATGCAGTCAATTTTATAAAATGTGGTGTTATTTTCAATGCAGTAATGCATAAACTTCTATCAAAAATACCAAGTGTGTAGGATGGCTCAGGTTGTTTGCACGAAATAACGTAAAGTAATTCACTTCTATCGCAAAACCACAGGAATAGACCTACTTAATTCACTCAAAAATAGGGCAGATTTTTTCTGATCTTACTAGTATATTGAGCAGTATGATTGTTCTTTGAATCCCCAGTAAATCGCTTCAAAAAGTACTATTTTTAGAAGAGCCTACTATGTTTGTTGCTATAAGAACTTCAAAGTTTTACAATATCATATTTTTTGCAAACGTTAATATGGGTGGCGTATTTGCCATTTCTTTAATCATGCTAAAAAATGAAAAACAAATTTGTTCAGTTTGCGTTTTTTCACGTATATCATTTCGAAAGGAAACTTCGAAGAAGAGTGAAGAACAACACCTCTGTAGATTAAAGTTAAAATACGGATCTCTTTACACGAAAAAAACAAACCGCTGAATTCAGAAAGTGAACTTCAGAACATCGTTCAAGACTGCGAGAGCTATATTGATGAATTTGTACAATGAGTTACTAGCAAGCTTTCTCATTCCTCTTACGTTCGCGACTTGTCTCTCAAATACTGAACGGTGAGCAGTTAAAATTAACGACCTAAATGAAGAATAACAACAAATGGCCAAGTTGCGATGGATGCATTTAACTGCATAATAATTCAATTTTTTCACTTATGTTGTCTTGATTCTCGCCAACATGGAACAGAATGAAAAGCGTCGTTGAAGTTTTGAAATATGACTCGAGAGTGAGAATTAATTGTAACGGGGATGAAAAAGAAAAGATATTACCTCCGCCCCGGTAATGATAGGATGTTAATTATTCAGTTAGGTGTCTCGTATTATGCAATAATTTCACCGTAATTATTTTTAGTTATACCTTCAACCACCAGTACCAGTAGATACACGTTCAATTTAGACAAGAACGTACAGTTTTTCCAATAAGTTTTCATAACTCGCCGAGTTAATACGTTTTCTTTAACCCTTGAAAGTCTAAATTCGTTGCACATACTGTACATACCTGATATATTTTTACACCTTGATCATAGCCACTCGTGAAAATATCTCTTAGGCTCTTAATTGACGGCATGAATATCATATTTTCTTACGAGTTCAGGCATAAAGATTCAGAGCCAGTATTTGCTACCTAGCAAAATTATCTATTGAAAATTAATAATGAAGTTCTTCACTTGTGAGCTCTCTCCATGAAATAGAGCAGCCACGTTTTTTTTGCACGTGTCGACTTACTACTAGTAATCTAAATTTATTTTAGGTTTGCACCATTTCTTTGTTTTCGTGTTTGAGTTAAGTGCTTTACGAGCCGTAATCTTTCCTAAAGTTTCACCATTCCTGAAATTATTAGTCGTGAGCTTGAATTTTAATTGATCCTTCATTCTGTTAAAGTACCGACGGATTATTTTTCATTACATATTTATTATTTGATATCATTCAAAATTTTATCACGGTTATATTTGTACATTTAAATTCTACGAACTAATTTAATAATAATCCTGTTTGCTGTAGGTTATGGAAGAGTTTTAATAAAGAGGTTTAGCAGCTTAAAGATACTTTGAAGGTTTTTTGCATAGATCCTGCCTAATGTAGAGAAGTCAAGATAAGACTACCTTATGTTTTAAAACTATGATAAATTAAAGCTATTGAAAGTTACCATCCACACTTTAGAATGAGCGAGTTCAGACTGAGCATTAAACCACTTATTTCCGATGGAATTTGCATGAGATTTTTTCTTGTACTGCGTTTTAGTTTGGTTGAATATCTTTTCCTGCCGAGCGAGCTCCACTGACAATCACATTGAAAATGAAAAACATTCACACTAAAATCATCATCAGACTTTTCTGTAAAGCTTCTTAGCCTGGATTTTTTTCTAGAAGAAATGTATCAAAAATGGTAGTAAATAATTTTGATTCGAAGAGCTTTCCTCGGGAGTTACATACATGTATAATCAAAATATACACTCGTACGTAAGCTTCCTGAGCTGCACTCATAGGAATAAGCAGATTGAGTCTGACCTCGTAACTATGCGTAAGGAAATCAGCGCTGCTCAATTGCATTCGTTCGTAGCTACTCACTGCTGAATAGGCTGTATTAGTAATTGAAGGAAGCTGTCGAACGTGATTTTTCAAGTTACGTTAACTTTATCTTGCATTCTTTGTTATGTTCTTGTCTTAAAGAGATGTCATCGTTCCGTGGAACTAACATCATGAACGTTTGTTGTTGATGTTTTAATGACCACTTCGCTTTTTAATTTTTGGCTTGGTCGTGAAACTCCCTGCCCTTGTTAGAACACTTCTCGAGCACATACGGTCCATAAACCCTGGTAATAACAATTTTGAGAAAACATGAAGCTGCATACAGGCTTTATTCTTCTGCCTAGGAGAGTAGCTGAAACATTTTGGGTGGAAATTCGAAAGCGAATGAATCCAACATTACTTCTTGCATACTTTAAGGTGTAAGCGTAAGCGTCGTTTCTGGACGTCCTCGTCCGCTGTGAAGGAACCTTCTCCGGGATTATATTTTAGTCTCTAGTCTTATGAACAAAATAATTGTTAAGGAAAACAGAGAATTGACGAGTTAGGTTCTGTGAATTGAGTAATTGGTAATACCGTCCTGCCCAGTTCTCCCCCTCACCCCCCTGCAACAAGATGAAACAAATATAAATAATACTCTCTAGTTCCGTGAAAACATTTTTTCGGACGAGACCATAAGTCATAAAAGTAGTGATAATTGAAATAAAATGCACATGAAGAATTTGAAAACGTGCAAAAACTATTCCAGGAATTAACCAGTGGTGGTAACTTGAGACACGGGATAAAATAAATTATCATATTTAGACAAATCTATTTACCTTCTGTACTGCGTTGGTATTGTTGACACGAGCACTAGGCAGGCAAGACTGCCTCCATGTGGTCCCTGGCGACATTGAGTGGATCGAATGGATTGAAGAGGACGTTACGGCGCGCTCTCAACATGCTGAACAGGAACTGCAGACGCTGCAGTACGGGGTCCGCAGCACCCAGATTGTAGCACTGCAGCTCCGTAGCGCGGCGCAACAGCATCCTGATGAGCTCTTCCATGCCGGCAGCCTGACTGCGAGGGACGTTAAAAATTGCTTCATAATTGAGGGAGGCATTAAAAAATTATATCCTAATTCCAGAGGGTATTAAAAAATTGTTTTTAATGTACCTAAAAGAATTTAGAGTACGGTCAAATACATAATGTCATGTTATTTTTAATTGTGGGAGCGATGAGTATGCTTTGCAATCGTTGCCCTCTAAGTCAGGGAGGCCACAGTTCTCGAGCAAGTGTAGCCTGGAAAGTTACTGGTTTCCTTGCTTCCACCTATGTATCTCAAAAAATCTTCCTTTGGTGCTAAGCCAATCGCTGTGGTGAGAGGAAATTAACTAGGCGCGTTAAACATACACTTGCATCCTAGAATTAAAACTTTGAGCTCCTTGCTTCTGAGGCCTCAAAACTTCATGGGAACGATACACAAAGCACTGTCTTGTTGAATAATGTTAGCTGCTCGCATGAAACTGCCGACATTTTGAACATGATTCTGAAGGTTAAAACTGTGCCACTGGAGTACGAACTTAAGAAATAGCATATCCTATATTTTTACTTCTGAGTTATTGCCACTTACAACAAGCAGGAGCCAACTGCGTAGGCGTACTGTGTTCAATGAATTCTGTGTGACGTATGCTGTAGTCAGTGTTCTGTACTGATAAAAATGTAGAACATCCTAGTAGCATCACGGCTATAGCTAAAGATACAGAAAAAGCATTTTAGAACAGAGCCTAGCAGCAGCATGAACGGCATATATTCATATTATCAGATAAGTTGGAAACAGATTTTTCTCTAAGAGAGTACCCAAGGATGGGAATAAACCCACAGGAATATCTAAATTGCAATCAATTGCATCTAAATATCTAAACTGCAAACAGTAGAGATAGAGTTCCCAAGAGATTTCAAATTGGCGGGACTTCAATACAAATTCCTCAATGCATCAGACCCGTGAGCATAGCTTACAAGCTAAAACCTAAAAAAAATATAAAAATAAAATACAAAAAAGGAAGGAGAAAGAAAAGAATAGGAATTTAAAGAAACGATATTTAAATAAAAAAATAATAAAAAAGAAAAAAGGAAAATGAAAAAAAAGAACTGATCGAAAAAGAAAAAATTAAATAAAAAGAAAAATAAGTCATAGAAAAAGATAAGTAAGGAAAAAGAAAAACATCGATTCCGAACACATGCATTAAAACGTTAAAAAAAGATTTTTTAACATTGGCTAATATCTTAAGATTAACAAAGAAAAGGGGGGCAAAAACATAGGTATAATGTTTCATTTTCTGGTCAACTCAGCAGGACGTAAAAAGAAAATTTTAATATTTATTTATCTAAGAGCCCGATTAACATACACTCATTACGTTTGGCATAGACCCATATAACAATAATGCAAGACTAACATTCAACAGCAATCTATTTATCAGAATTACTATAGAAATAGCTGGAGTAATTTCAAACAGAAAATTTTTAACATTCACTCAAAATTAAGAGGATCCTACGCATTCTAAAAGCATTCAGGAACTGATATTATTTCTTAATTTTGTCTACACCAATAATTATCTAACAGTTGATGAGGCAATAAAAGACTCAGCATCGTCAGCAGCAGCTTTGCAGCTTAGTATTCAATTTCAGCACCTCTTCAGACGACAAGCTTGTTCGAAAATTTCATTCATCGCAAGCTTAACATGTATAATTTAACGAATATTATAAAAACTCAACGAAATATAAAAGTATATATATATAAATGTATTCAGATTTATACACATATGAACACATGTTTACTGTGTCTCATACATAATATGGCAGAGATGTTGATAAAAATACAATGCTTTTTTACTCACCATACCAACTGAACTATGTATATGACAATTTCTTTTGCTTCAGGTCTGTCGTCAGAGACCTCACTAATTTCTATTTCCAGTTGAATAGCGTCCCAGTACAGCTCAAATTTGATCACCAGTTTGGAGTCTGAATATGTTTTTCTAAGCATCCTACGGCCTAGTCATCATTACGCAGCATATCTGCATGCATGAAAGAAGCAAAGACCCGTGACCGTAAATCAAAGTAACGACATCTGACAAACTTACCTCCTTTGAAAGTCCTGCAGTTCGCTGATGAGGTCGACACACTTCAAGCGTAGAGGTGCCTGAGAGTCGTTAGCCTTTGGAAGCAGATCTCCGTACAGAGTTACAGCAATGTCTTTAGGATCACTCTGCAGCAGTGCCATCCAAGCTACCCGTATTGATTTTTGCACGGACTCAAACATCGTCTGAAGATCCCACTCTTTGGTCATAAATGGTAGTTTTTTCAGCCTTTCGGCAAGAAAATATATGTCAAAGTATTTATACCATTCAATAAACATGCCTCTTTGCAGTTCGGAAAAATCTATGGAAGTCTCAGGTAAACTTGTTTCATTTGTAGCCGCCTGAGAGTCTACATGTATCTTAGGTACTTCAGTTACTAAGAAGCATGTCCATTCTGCAGTTTGTTGGATAAATTCAGAGTTGATGGATGATATTATTAAGGAGGCATGAATGTTTTCTATGTAACTGTCCAGCAAATTTCCAACAGAGAGTAGCGTTGTCAAGAGCGTTTCTGTAACCTTGTCTATTACTTTTTCATCCCACATTGATGATTCGCAGACTTGAGCTAGAAATTTTTCGAATAAGAAATCTTCAACACTAGACTGGTTATGCCCATTATTATTCAGTGGTCCAATATAACTCTCGAGAACAGCTACTTTGTCTCTCACGTAATCGAAAGCATGGTTTAGAGTAACGCGGTGGGGCCAATTTTTCTTTAAGTTTTGAATGTGCAAGTCAACACCATTTAGAACGTCAATGCTATGCTTTACTGACTCAGCTCGCATTTCAAATGTCTTAGTATTTAGAAAATCTGTCCAGATAATGAACAAATTTTGAACAAAAATGTCTGAATATTCTTGAAAATTTGTGTCAATCGTGTGAAGTAAGTCCAGAATTATTGAAGATAATGAGGCTTCCACTAACTCCGACTGTAAAGGGAGGACAGAGAAATGTTGAATGATTCCTACAAGATCAACAATTTTCTCAAAGACGAAACTGACAATACTTTGGATAAAATACCTTTCTGCTTTCTGTTTTTTTGTGCTTGAAAATGCTAAATTGCCGTTGTGAACTTCAGAGCTGTTCAGTTCCTCAGAAATTTTGTGTGTATTAGCAAACTCTGGAAAAGAATAGTTATTAAAAGATTCTAAGTCAAATTTCAAAGTTGAATTGTTCAGTGCTTGTAAAATAAGATCGGTTTTTCGTCGAGACATGCTATTTTTTTTAATGAAACTTTCATTGCTGCGTTCTTCATGCTTATTTAGATTTGCTGGGCCAAATTTAGAACTGACTATAACTTCCTCATGAGTGCTGATATCATCACTTACATTTTGAAAACTTAGATCAAATGTTAGGTTCTCAGGGTTATCGTGAACAAGATCAATTTTTTCAGTATTGCTAAGCAGGAAATTTTCTTTGGTATTTAGCAACATCTCTAACTGTCCTTGAGAGCTGAAATGTTGCAAAGTGCCTCCTCTGTCAGGACGATTAATGTATTTCTCTTCAAAACACCTAATCAAGGCAATAGAACACAAAAGTGAAAACAATACAGCAGTGAAATTAGAAGGTGCCATCTGAAAAGTCTTGAATAAAATGTAAGTCCTGAAACAGAAAAAGAGGGTTTTCCAATTAATTTATATAGTATGAGCACACACTCCTACAATGGCATTTCACAGTCAAAAACTGTCATCTTCACAACAAAGAGCATGCAGTCGATAGATCCTAGAGAATGAACATCTTATTTGAGAATGAACATCTTATTTGTCTTTTTAGTTAGGTAAACAGATGGCAGGCTCGTAGGGCGAGAATGTCTCGCAGGCGTAAAATATCCTAAGTAGAACATCAAACTTTCAAAGCATTTGGTTGGTTCATAAAACAAGCTAAACCTGAAAAATATGTTTTTAAAGGAACATCAAATGAATAGAATTATGATCGGAGAGCAACACTGATTGGGTCAAAATTAATGACAGATGTGTACCCTGGGAAAATTAGCGGTTTTTTAAATTAGGACACGCGTGTCTCACTGCCCTGAATACGTGCGTTTATGTAAATTTAGCACCATTTTTCATTATTACTTAAGAATATTAAATAACTTGAGTTTTTCCATTCGACACAGACCTTAACGAATGCACCAACAGAGTATTACTAAATTGATGAGCATCCAGGAGCTTCCAGTCTTAACAGTTAATTATACTCGTTGTGTCTAAAAGGAAAAGTATATTAAACGTCTTGATTGCATGGATCAATCATATCGCCAGAAAGGGTACACATGTAATGTCTCGGAAAATTTCGCGAAGAAAGACTAATAAAATATGTCCTAAAAGCATAAAGACTAATTATGCCTATTGATTTTCGCTGAAACTAATTTTGTAGCAATAATTCAAGTTTGAAAGATCGTACAATTATGACTAACATATAATTTGATTCGTACCAAACACGCTAGTTAATTTATAATTTAGAATAAAAATAATAAAAGCACCCAAAAAACCTAATCTAATCCAAACGTAGATTTTTGTATAAATATTTTGACATTCAGTATTGAGTGATAAACCTACCTCTTGAGGGCACACAGTGATGTATTTTGATTTAAAACCTGTATGTTATCAACTCTAACTTTGCGACATTCTAGGATCACTACGGGGCAGCTGCGTTAGGTTAAAATGACGTTGTGTAGCTTTAGTTCAAAGTTCACGCTGAAATGGTGTCCGTAGTATACGATGCACGGTAAGTTTTGACTTAGGAAGTGATTAGTGTGAAATTATGATTGTGATATGTACATCTTAACCGTACCATATTAAAGGGTGTTTAGACAGTTTTAAAAAGCAACTAAACCAGAGGAAAAATTTTCGCGAGAGAGAAACAGAATTGTGAAAGAGAAAAATACGGCGTACTAAACCTTCAGCAGCCTCGTGCAACAAGTGTTGCTGGTTCTGCAGCAAGTGCCTAGGACTAGTATTACGCACCATTTCCATAACACGTTCCCCGCGTATTGGTACACCCGTGTACCAAATTACGTTTTGCGTTTGGCTCAAGGAAAGGCTTCTGCAACAAGGGAATACTGCACATGGGCAACATGTCAAAACACTGACGAGGACATGCACTACCAACATGGCTTCTCGAGGGCCCCTCAGGCACCGTGCAAGTCCTGCTTAGGACGAGGCGCTTCACGTACCCGAGTGAAGTAGAGGCACAATCTCCTTCAGCGCGGCCTACTAAGAGCCGTTGTTGGGCCTTGTTTTCTAATATTACCCCCAAAAATAATATGATCACATGATGTAGGACTGGTGACTACGTTATAGTCATAACAAAAATCGTAAATTTTATGCGAAGTATACTTTTATTTCGTGTACTTCGAAGCGACGGCTTATATAGCCACCGGTTGCGTATTCCTATAGTATCTTAACACGTTTGTTGCGATTGCCTGATTGGTGTAAAACTTCACTTTGTACGCATAGTCACTAGAAGGATCTGAAAAAAATACAGAACCTAACCTAAGTGACCCACCGGTGGGTCGCATCGCAACAAACGTGTTAAAGGAAGTTATGGATCTGTTGGTTGGTTAAAGGGAAGCTAGAACAAATCTGGCCAATTACTAAAGTCAGAAGTTAGTTTTATTGCTTTACTGTTAAACAATTTAGCAAGAGGTTTAATGTATCTTATTTATACAGAGTAAAAGTTATTTACTAAAGTATGCAGCTCTGATTAAATTAGATGAAATCAGAGGTTTCCATCCTAAGCATATTGAGGAAGTTTTAAAAACTAAGTCTACAAATATTTTGTGACTAAATGCTACTTGCACCATCACAAACAACTTCAAATAATTGGATTGGAGTTGCGTATTCTTGACCTTTCTAATTTTAGCCTCTCCTAGGATTTAGGATAGTTCACGAGGGTATTCTGAATCTACGTGATTTGGTCAGAAGTACTTAGTGATCCGAAGGAAGTCCAAACTACCAGAGTGATTTAGGTTGAATCTCAAATACAATTTATTAATGAAATCATGCGCACCTCGACTAGATCATATTGGACCTACGTAAGTGTTCGCAGAAATTCACTGAAGAAAGACCATACTGAACGATATGAATCGGGAACCGCTGATTTCTCCAACAACTCGTTGTTACCATTTGTGTACATTAGCGAATTTATAAAGGTTCTAAAGAAGCTCATAAAATCATTTTCCCTGAATAGGAGTTATTTCTCGTCTCCCACTAGTAAAATTGTATTTTCACTTTAAGCTCAACTCTGCTCAAAAGTTTGTAAAATAAAACACCATGAATTAATCAAGAACTGAGAGAAAACTAACATCTAGAATACTAAGGGTCTCATTTAAAAGGTACCACCAAACATAGGTGAGGACAAAATTTCAGTGTTCGGGAAAAAAATTTTACAGTCAAAAATTGTGAATACATTTATTCCTTTGCAAAATATTGTAGTTCAATCCCATTTTTGTAAATTTACAGTGGAACACAGAAATTTATTTTCGAATACTCATCTTACAATTATTTTGGATTGAGTCTACTTTTCCTCTTTCATTTAGTAGAAGCATCTGGTGTAGCTGTAATTTTAATTTTGCTCACCTAACGTGTTTATTATCCCAATTGCTATCTGATGAACATCTTAGTATTTTCGGTGCTATTTTAAGATTAATACGGTGAAAAGAATGCCGTAAAATATGTTCTAGCCATTGAAAAAGATGATTAGATTTCATCAATTATAAGTAAAATACTTCTAATTAAAAATTCCCCAATGAGTTCTTAAATGGATTGTCATAAACACTTCTTAGTGGGGAATTTGATATATATTTAAAATTGGGGTTTAGTGAACTAACTGCTCTGCACAAAATTTAGGTCAAAGAATTATTTAATTTAGTATATCAACAATGATCATCAAAATAATACATCTTTGTTGAACATACGAGTCATTAAGGTCCTAATTCCTCCTTCTTGCGGACCACACCTCAGGCGCAGAATAAACAACCTCAGATCTTTCAATGGAAATCTTCAAACGAGCAGAAAGGAATTCTAATATTCATAGTCTAACAATACACGACGTCCTAAAAAATGTTCCCTGTTATGTGATTACCTACATTTCATATTCAAATTAAAAAAATTATTTCTTAGAATGATAAAATTTTATTATTCACAATAATCAACCTAATCATGATTAAAAATAGAACAGAGAATAGCTGGCACCGATTTCAAAGAACATTAGCAATACGTGCTTCGAGCTAAAACCATATCATCGTCTTATTGAAACCGTACAAACTTGAAAAAGATGCAGAATGTATTAATGATCATAACAGTATCACAAGATAAAAGTTTCGAGAACAGTGCAAAATAAATTGTGAATGATGATTCATAATAATCCTACAATGTATTTGAGAAAATAGAAGAAGAGAAAATCTTTCAGTTCAGGCTGGACTCTGTAGTAATAGAACGATTCTTGGGCCTTTTTGTTACTCAACAAATCTAACAGAAGTCTACTTAGAAAGACTTTCTGAGTAAACTTCTGTTCGATTTGTTTTCTTAATTATTTCTTCAGTTGTATTAGCGTATGGTGATCATTTCCAGCATTTTTGGTTCATGCTAGAGTGAACACCAGCACATCGGCAGGTCATTGTGACAAAGAAATTGAAAGAAGTATTTAGTCAGCAAATTTGGCACTTGAATTTTTTCTTGAAAAGCCACCCAGGAACCCAGATTTTGTACTACAAGATTTCGTCTTTTGTGGTTGTGTGAAGAATCATGGCTTTAAAACACAACATCTATCATTGGATTTCCTGCAATAATGAATTAAAAGTGAGATCAATTTATGAATGGATGATGAAAAATTCATTAGAAAAATAGTAAATGCAATGATAACTTTGGTAGATACGAGTGCATGTACTCTCATAGAAGTGTAAGTCTTAAAGGATACTAGAACTAAAAATACCAGATGAAATTGCTTTGGACAGCTAAAACTAGATTTTCATGGCAGGAAAATCGTTAAAATGTTTTCTTTATTGACAGCTGATGCGAGCGTGCAGTCTTCACACAGCACTTATTGTCCCCGTTTATTTCATTTACATTCATGACCATTTTGATCAGTATGAAAAAGAAAGTTTCATCAAAATATAAATTAATTAATATTTTTCATTTGAATCTGAAACTTGGGTAATCAAATGATGAGACATTTTTAGGAACATCCTGTAAACACATCTCTGAACAAGAAGTCTAGCATTGTACCGGTGTAATGCTATTTCCCTTATGTGCAACATATATACTAAGAGAACACAAACACACAAAATATACTCTTAATTAAAAAAATATTTTCGTTCAGTCAAAAACTATATTTGAGAGCATTCTGGTTTGGACTCAGCAAAATGAAACAAAAACAAACAATGGCCCTACCAGCATTATAATTATTCGTTTGTAAACTAATGGTTAAAGTCTATGAAACACCAATTTACCAGCCTTCTAAAAATCGCTCATTCATCCCCTGATCAAAGCATGTCACACATGGACTTATGTCAAGCTCGACAAGCACTGAGAATAGAAGCACTGCACAGAACAATCGCGGCCACAAAGGTATCTAGTGTTTTTAGTTTGTTAATAGAACTACTAAAATTATCTAATTTTTAGCTCCGTTAAACTTTCAGTCTAATGAAATTATTCACTATCCTTACCATGTGAAAAACTCATTTTGCACACGTTGCAACGAGAACCATTTAATGAAAATGTATAACAAAATTTAACTTTTAGAGATAATACACAGGAAAACAATAACTATTAGAAGAGAATCTAAAGCGAATCACCACTTCAGGAACTTGATCAACCGTTTTCTTTGCCACAAGTTGAATGAAGGCTGTTCCCTAATGACCCTATTGTGCGAGCCACAATAAGAAATGGGAATTTTCCTGATTTGGTAGGAGCCTGTCAGTGTGCACCACGCATAGTACTGCATTTTAATGCCATGTATACAGTTATTGGAATGTATACAACCTATTTCTACAACAAACTCAAATTCGATTAACTAAATAATCACCAATCAGTAATCGCAACGTACTGGAAGCACCAGAGGGAAAAGACGTACTACTTCAATTTTATACTCCACCATGGCGGTCAATGTTTTCTAAGATTGAAAGATTAGATAAAGCAAAGGAACTCCACTAGTAAATAATTGAGATAGAAATATGTTTTTAAGAAGTTCTGACCACAGTCGAGGTTCATCAAAAAAGTGCTTCGACTAAGGCTATCGCAATCCATTAACGTTCGTACGTCTCAGCTCTCGGCTGTAGTCTGAGATTTTATTTCATTTGTACATTACGTAATTTCTTGTACAGGGAGTTTTGTAGCCAATCCATTTTTTTAAGCCCGGCGCAGTTTTTGATAGCGACTAGCACAAATCTCACAAATTAAATTTTTAATTTACCAAAATTTAACTTCCATTTTGGTCACAGCGAAAATATACCAATATCCCATAAACATACTCTATTAGATGTTCAGTTATTCTGTATTCTTCTTTAATAGTTAACAACAGATTCATTCGTTGAAAAGGCCGACTAATTTAGGAAAGCTCATTAAACGTTTATCCAAAATAAGGAACACTAGATTCATTTGAGGAACGTGAAATAAAGTTCATTTCATCACAAAACACAGAAAGGCATGTGGCGTTACTAAGCGCTTAATTTTCATAAAATCAACAAAAAATCCTTAATATGCAGGAATCAGACTTTGAAATCGGAAATTTAATTACAACAGTGTCACACGAACCATTGAAGAATTAACAAAAATTTTGATAAAAGTTTCAGGACGCAGGAAAATTCTACTTCAACATACAATTAACCGGACATTCACCTACGCCTCAGCTTATTATTTTTCTGGGTCCGCTCTCATTTGT
>VCRD01000518.1:37863-96505 GCA_006783055.1 Trinorchestia longiramus
AAGAATGGGCCAAACGGCTCGTTCCTATTGCCTTATTCTATTCTATTCTATTATTCTATTCTATGCACAAGATCAGCATGACGATAGTGTTCGTACTGCTCGACATTCACACACTACTCCACGTGTGTTATACTCACGAAAATGTCACAGGACAGAGCTTACCATTTTTGAGGATGTGTTTCATGGGACCTTTATTTTTGGTCCTGCCACAGCAGCCGGTAGGCGGCTTAGCATGCACGTTCACATCAAGCCATGAGTACGTGATCGGATGCACCACCTGCGAAGTGGTTCGTCGTAGCCCTTGCTCAACGTCAACACCTGTCTTCTGAAGTAAGAAGGGAGGGTCAGTGCTGGTGGAATGCTACACTGCGAGGCACGAATTGAGAAATGATATTGAGAAATGGGTGGAGAAATTAAATATTCTGAGAGACTGTACATATCTAGTGGCACATTTGCATGACGAGGATTAGGAAAAAATAATAATGAGCGGCTGTTGCAAAATGCCGGTTTTATATGCACTTTCTTTGGCATAATTTAGAGAGACGAGGACGCAAGTAACAGACGAATCTGATAATAAAACTAATCTAACTAAGAAATAAATTCCATGCTCTTAAGACTTTTAAAAACTAGTGCTTTCGATCCTCTCGAGTTTCACGAGTATATACAGGCAATTTTAGAACTTGGTATCAACGATACCAGGAGGTTCACAAACCAACTAAAGTTTACGTTGTGAAGTTCTGAATTTCAAAACTTTTGAGCTTATAAAAAATCCTAAAACTTTACTTTTTTGTACGCTTCACATGCCAAGTACTCATTTTTCTGTAAAATATTATAGCCACTTAAAAACCGAAACATTCTTCGTGGTTATCCTGTATATAAACATCCAAAATTAAAATCAAACTTCGTAAATGAAAGCTTCACAATGAAAAATAAAATTACGCTGAATTTATTATCTATTAACCCTTTAGCGACCAATTTGTTTTTCTAGTTTGTACGTGTAAGCTCACAAAGAGCGTCTGTACACTGATGCAATGAAGCACGCTGAGAGCCAGGCAGCCAAAAGAACGACGCTGTAACATGCCGCCGCGTTCAAACCTAGTAGCAACCTCATATTGCTCACTGTTTAATTATTAGAACAAGTCTCCCAAAGACCGTGAAAGACGACCGAATTGTCCTTTTAGTCGCTAAAGGGTTACGATCAGACGGCTCTTGCTCAAAAATAAAACTAATTTTAGCCGAAGTTTTCGTCATAAATTGCAATTACAGAGGAGCGGTAAGCTCTTCGCAGAAGGAACTAAATTCTGTTCATAACAGGAAAAGCAGTGCAACAACACGAACAGCGCTAGCGATGGCTTGGCTATGATAAACTTCAAATTATAGTCTCGAACAGGTTTGAAGTAAGCAAGTCTATTCAAAACAAAAAAAGTCTCAGACTTTTTCAACAAAAGTCTTCAAACTGCAGGAAAGATCCTAAATAAGTTAGGATTCATCGAAGGGTTTCCGCCTGCAATAAATCAAATTTTCAAACACTAATAAAATACACCGTAAGTTTAGGTCGTTGTACTGTAAATTACACCTCGTATATAAGAATATATACTTGAACTAGGGAGAAAACCAACGAAAATCCACCTTTGTAAACTTGAAACTTCGAGAAATAAATTAGTTTTGCACCTTTAACACGTTGATTTCGATTGCCTGATTGGTGTAAAACTTCACTTTGTACGTATAGTCACTGGAAGGATCTGAAGAAATTACAGAACCTAACCTAAGTGGTACACATACGTACCACTTCGGAGTCAACGTGTTAATAAAAATTAACGCATCCGTTGACCTCGACAATTACTGAAGCATTTCAACATTTTTGCATCGTGTCAGGCATTGCAACTATTTGAAGATACATACGAACAGCTGGAACAAAAACTACGTTAACAGAATAAACTAATCCACTTTGAAGCTGGTGAACTCCACTCATTTCATACTTTCAGGTACTTGGAAACAGCAGATAACACGTGCACACTATCCACTTCCAATTCTTTAAGACTAGGACCCACGCGTCTAAAATATTTTCACTGGTTAACAATCTCAGCTAAACAAAACAAGGAACAAAATATTCTGTCAGGAGCTTTTCAACCCATTTCAAATGATATTAGTCGATAAATGAAGCTTCCTATTAATATCAAATTAATATTAAATGAAGCTTCCTATTGTCACCACAATGTACTATCTGGCCTAGGAGCTCTTTTCAACTTACCTCAGGTTCATACGCTGTGTTTGTGAACGAGTTACTAGACACACTCATTATGTAACATCAGCAAAGAAGACTGTAAAAAAAATAAAGCTCAAGTTCTACAATGCTTCTGAGGAAAGGGCATTAAAATGAGTTAGAACAATGCAAATTTACCGACTCAAAAGTCTTCTAATATAAGAAGAGGATACGAAAACATACGTTATTTTCCACTGTCTTTGACTAGTTTTCACAGTTTTTAGGTATGGACGCACCTAACCACGTCTAGAACACAAATACTGGGAGATCAGTCATTCTATATTGCCTAAACGTAGCATTTTTCTTGCAATCACGCATTTTTAAGGACACTTAAGCCATAAGCTTTACATTAAAATGATTTACTAAGGTTTCTCAGCCCTTCAGAAAATATAAAGTAAATCGCTCTCGCTCTACAAGAGAATGAGGACGTGAACGATGCAACAGTTGTGGAACATCTAGCTTTCACAATAGATAAGATATCTCTGTGCCGCTAGCGAGTTATGTAACTCGGAACATCAGAGCGCTTCTAATACTGGCAGTGATTACTGACCATCTCCTACTGATTATGTAACAATCGGTATCATCAACTTCGTTGTCCAAAGTCTCCTTCCAACCAATAATTCAACTGTGCACTACAATTGAAGCGCCAGAAACCCAGTTGCACAGTGAAAGTTCTTTTAATCACCCACAAGAATTTTCTGAAAGATTTGTGCCTTGAAAAAGTTACCTTCACATTAAAACCATACTGAAATGGGCAGACCTCAAAATCAACTCCTGCTAGTGAAAACTACAGCAAGCAGCAGAGTCCGAGGCCACCTGAGAGAGAATGAAAAAATTTGAGCAGCGTTCAACCGCACGTGGGCGTTGGTCGGTGACGAGGCTTGCATGGCAAAACTACGTTAACCCAATAGCGGACATCATACCAAGTATTATAAGTCAAGTCCATTAGAAATCATTCACTTTAGCCCTATATTCTAAATGTTTCGTTTCAAAGTTGGGCATAAAAAAATGTGTAGCTATACGGGGTAACTTACGCAATGTATCGTTCAGTGGAGAAATAACTTCGGCGTTAAGCTCACTAGCCTTTACAGCCTCAAATGAGGACTGTAGGCGTTAACGGGTATAGAAGTCAAAGTGATGAAGGAACTGTATTCAGGCTACCTATGACACTTTTGAAAATAGTGGGATATTGATTTCGATTTTATTTAACGTCGAGTTTTCAACTTCAGTAAATTCGGTTGTCGCGAATTTTATAATAGCAAGCGAGAAGAACAAAAATAATATACAACTTTTAGTTAATTTCCGAAAGAAACGTTAGTTTACCCATGGTTGATACCATGGTTGGTATCAGAAACACAAAAAAACATCCTTTGAATGTTTTAGAGATTCTTTTGATTAATTTCCATTATGTAGAATAATATACCAAAGTTAATCAAGAAATGGACTATACAACTTTTTTATCAATAATTTCTTCAACAACAGAATTAAATAGGCAAAGCGAGTATAGGAAACATGAGAACCTATCAATTTCATTCAGAATTCTGCAAATAAACTAATTAAAGTGGGAACAACTTTAACTGTGTAAAAGAACGAACATGCAAACTAATTAGCTACTTTCTATTGAAACTTCAACGACAGGTAAGAAAATTAGAAATACTTTTTTAACCTTAGAAGCCCGTAAATTTTTACCAGCTTTTGGGCTTTATCTGCCCACTGTCTCCTCTGCACATTGCTCCACAATAACCAATTGTTGAAAAGAAATTAACTTGAACCCAAACTTGTGGGGCACACATGAATGTAAAGCAACTTATGGCGAATTGTATCTTCAGTTCTTTTCCTAGTGTTATGGAGAAAATAACAATCATTGAAAACGTTAAGAGGAATGATATGTGATTCTCTTAAGCAAATGATCACAATGCACGCGACCTGCGAGGTAGGTCTTGTTTCTTTGGTGGAGCCACTTTTCAACTGCATTCCCTCTAGCATTCCAGTTATTTAGGAATTTCATTTTTACCCCATACTGTTTTAGACCTTATATACACGAAAAAATTTTAGTT
Organism: Trinorchestia longiramus; assembly: GCA_006783055.1. Lineage (NCBI taxonomy): Eukaryota > Metazoa > Arthropoda > Malacostraca > Amphipoda > Talitridae > Trinorchestia > Trinorchestia longiramus. Next base: position 42,184 of record VCRD01000518.1, read on the forward strand.
TTTTATTTTATAAACGACTAAACTCATAACATGCAACAAATATAAAATACTACTGAACCCCCAGTGTAGTTAAATAATGGGCAAGTCTAATTTTAAGTTTTGATGTTGACATTATGCACTGTAAATCTGTAAATGCTTTTCAATCTAAACTTCAAGCACAGCAGCGAATAATATGTATAATCATTTTCTACATCAAATTCTACATCGAATTTAAAAAATACACAAAGAAAAATAGTAACGCTGGTTTGTACATTAAAAACCAACAAATAAATTAACATATAAAAAATAGACTTTTCTTCCAGCCCAGGTTGATGCGTATACAATTTTCAAATGCCACAATGATTGAACGTTTAAGGACAGACACCGAGGCTATTATTAGAAGCAGAGGGAGAGACTATAATACTTGTTAGTAAAAGTTTTCATAGTACAAGAGAACCATCACTCAAGTTCCCCATGAAGAAGACGGTCAACCTTGGTCAGGAACTGAAGTATGAACACCACTTTAAGCGCACGCTCACAACACTGGTCAGCGCAGCAAAGAGAAGGTCATTCATTGTCTTATCGTTATCAAAAAAACGCTATCAGTAGTCTGCGTCGCGTATCTGCAAACTCATGCTACAAGTGTTATTTGGTGCGTGACCAATAGTTTGACTAGTTATAATTACCTTTCTACACAAACTCTGCTAAAAATTCCTTGCCTTCGACTCCGAAACATATCAATTAAATCTCTTAATTAGATGCAAAAGATTTTTGAGTGTTCCGAGTTTGATATTGGATCCAAAAGAAATTTCCATTAGACATCGATTACATTAACAAATGTAATCGATGTTTTTTTTATTTGTTAATGTAATCGATGTCTAATGGAAATTTCTTCTGGGCCCAATTTCCAACTCGAAACGCTCAAAAATCTTTTGCATCTAATTACGAGATTTAATTAATATGTTTCGACAGCACCCCCTAGAAGCAACAAATTACATGCAGTGAATCAATGGCAACACTTACACAGATATTTTATTATACTTCATAAAATTATGACTCACTTTTGCACTTGCTGTTATCAGAGAACCTGCAGCTAAGTTTAGATAAGCAAATTCAATGGTATAAATTATCACCACTTTTATGAGTGAAAATCGGAACTAGATTGAATCTTCTTCGATTTACAATCGTCGAAAATCACGAATAAAATAATATTAAATTATAATATTTTATAGTCAAGTAGACGTGCCCTCAGTTAAGTAAATAGGGGATTCCGAAGTTAAGTAGTATGTTTTGTGTGTGACATTTAGCATGAAAATGTAAATTTTCTATTAAAGTGTTACGCCTTCATAAATTTAACTACTTTAAAATTTTACTATACTTCACTAGTTATCCGAATAGATAGCTAGTAATATCTAATTACTGTGAGCACATTCTTTTTAAAACACATCACATGTGTTCTTCTCGCCATGTACGTGTTTAATTCTGCCAATAGGATGGTGGCAAAAAATGACCTTGATTACAAAATCTTATCAGGCAGTTATCAGCAAAAAAATATGCAATGTGTACGTCGACAGCATAACATACGCAGCAATGACGCCCAACCATCAATTAATTTTAGTAGTGCACGATAAAGTAAACTTTTCTGATATTTGACTACGTAAATTTCTCTAATTATCATAAGTGAGAATAGAAATCTGGGTAAAATCGACCAATTTCCCAGGTATTCTTGGGTTAACATATGCTAAAGCAATGGTATTGCACGGTTCAACACTTTAACAAAAAAATGCTATATCTTTATAATTAAAGTAATATAACAGACTTCGTGCTCACCTGATGTTACAGCCGTAAATTTCATCACTGTACTAACTACTGTGTACTAAAATAAGCTCTAGTATCAGTTCCGCCAAATTAAATTCAAACCACCACGTAACGTAATGTGGAGGAACTACTCCAAATAAAACTAAGAAAACGACGCAAAAGCTTACTCACAAACTATCTAAAAAGAAATGCGAGGCAAGATGCAAACTATTCACAAAAAATAGAAGCTAACTTACAATTATATCGAAGAAAATAACTAACCTGCTATCAAAAAATAAATAAAAGTTAACTTATCTACTATCTCTATTCGTCATCTAGAGTACACAAGAACTAGATGATTCAGCTATGAAGTGGTGGCCGGTTACTGACAATATTCTTACGATCTCTGACATTCAAGAACCTAAATCTTCAAATCGCTGGTTGACTCATGAACTCGACCGTCAGCACGCGCACGAAGGCTCAATTCTCATGATGACTCAAGCAGTAAAAAAACTTCACTAAAATGTTACATTACTCACAAGATTCCCGTCCTAGGGACTGCTGACTTGGAGAACGGGAATTCTGCTGACGAGGAGAATCGCTCTGAGAAGAAGACGAGATCGACAGAAAAAATTTGTCACGGTGATACAGCGCGACAATTTTATTGGCCATTAGTTTCAATGGCTAGGAAAACGGTGAATGTTTTAATTTTAACACGTTGAGTGCGATACGACCCACCGGTGGGTCACTTAGGTTAGGTTCTGTAATTTTTTTCAAGTCTTTTAGTGCCTATGTGTACAAAGTAAAGATTTGCACCGGCTGGACAATCGCAACAAACGTGTTAACAGGCGTGAGAAGAAATGCTTTCTGCTCTGCTTCGACAGCCCCACCGCTGTTAAAGGAATGATCCTACTACAATAATTAGCATCAATAATAAACTTGAGGCGACACCAACTCGCTGCCTCTACCAGCATCAGATGCATAGTCCCTGTATTTGAATGGTCACCGCATCGTACAACACAGCCAATAACAGAGGCAGACTGTCTGAATGCATCAGCCCTAAGTTAAGTCTGAGAACTAAACTAGTCAGTGGTTTGAGACGTCCAGCCAGCACCAGGCAGCTAATGCAGAACACATGTTGTATGCGCTAATTAATGACGAGTGATCTTGTTCACTCAATGAATGAAGGCGCTGAACTAAAGGGTGTCGCACAGAAATTCCAAAAATCTAGATTTGTACAATGCATTTTACCCTAGTTTTACTTTGCTATTTAACTAAAATAAATACACCTAACTAAAATAAATCCACCAACATCAATTTCTAACAACCATTTTTTAACTTCAGGATGCAGGAATTGTCAAATTTTCAACACGAGGCGAATGTTCTTTTAGGAACATCCAACTTCAAGACAGAAAAAATGGCAAGAGATTACCCTTGTTCTTCACTCTGATTACTAAAAATCAATTAACCGGTGCTTATTAATACGAACCGTTTCCTGTCTACCGCAATTTAATATATTTCACAAAATTACCTTTTTTGTGTGCATCCCGTAGTTTATCACACGTCACATCACCTTCATTAACACGTTTGTTGCGATTGCCTGATTGGTGTAAAACTTCACTTTGTACGCATAGTCACTAAAAGACTGAAAAAATTACAGAACCTAACCTCAGTGACCCACCGGTGGGTCGCATCGCAACAAACGTGTTAACACGTTGCCTCCGATTGCCTGACTAGTGTAAATCTTCACTTTGTACGCATAGTCACTAGAAGGATCTGAAAAAATTACAGAATCTAAGTTAAGTGGTCCACATACGTAACACTTCGGAGTCAACGTGTTAACGTCACAGCGATGTAACAGCGGTACAAGTAGCACTGTCATGGCGGATTTCTTTTTTTATTACTTTTTACACGGCTACTAAAGGGTTCATTTTTATTCGAAAATATTCTATAGAAATTGTTTTATTCAATATAGGAACAGGTCACACAATGACAATTTACAAATTGATAGTTTGTATAGTGACAACTTTTATGAATTCAGTTCAAGTCTGGTAATATTTGAACCAAATATAGTTTTTTTTTTCCTACACCGGCCTAAATTTTCGATAGTTAGGTTTCTAACTATAGAATCTGACTTATTCACCTGCCCTAATCTAGGTAGTAACACTATGAATTTTTTTAACAATTATTTAAATGAGTTAGTGATTTCAACTTGAACCCGTAAGATCCAGCAGCCCTGTGATTCCCAAACTGAGTACCGCCAGAGTAGATTTATCATGCCATATATATAAAGCATATTTATAACATGTCTGAAGTATATTTGTCATAACATATCTGAAGTATATTTATTATAACATATTTATCCCTCCAGGGGACTCTGATTTGAAAAAGCATGCTGGAAGAAGCCGTTATGCAAAATAATTTGAAAATTCATGGAACCACTGATCTAGCCTGACCTTGAGGGCTTAACATCTTTCCCGATACTGACGTGCTCACGAGGAGTAAATAACTTCTTTAAAGTCATTGGACCATTATCATGGAAATGTTGAGAAATATTCTAAATAGTTTAACATGAGCTTGGAAAGTTATACAAGAGAAGTTTAATTCTCACTATAAGATTTTAGTTTCAGAATGGAAGCACTGTATCACCTATCTGGTTGACTCACCTTTGCCGGTTAGAACAAGTCTCTCCCTTGTAGACTCCAATCAGCGATCGAGCATGTTTTTAAATACACATAAAATCACACGTCAAATATTCACCCAAACTTCTGTTTACACTAACGTAGAACTACGTACATTCCAAAAAAAGTACGCAAGGAGAACACTGCGACGCTACTCTTCAATTCCCATTCCGACTGGAATATCATTGGTCTCAGATGGAATAGACGCAGCGGTAACACTTTTTCTTAAAATATTTCGCAGAACGTCACGAAAACCGAGCGTACTTCCCGAACAGCGAAATTGCTTCTCGTTACCGTATGGAAAAATAATTGTTACCTCTGTTAAATAAGTATTCTCTCTGACAAGAAATTTAAAAATGGCAGAAACTTTTACAAAATTAGAATTGGATTTAATAAACTTTAATACGCGCGCAGATGTATTTGAATTTAAATCAATTCATTTACTCAACGTATCAATGAGAAACTATCAACCGCACAAGACAGTGTTAATGGGAAGATCTGGATTTGCAGTGAAGTTAATATATCTTGTAAACATTATTCGTACAGTTACACGTAAAGAACGAATACCACTAAAGGTGGAAATGGATGACATCACTCCTTTTTCAAATGTCGTAGATCTTTTATTACTACAATTTTTTCAGTAACTCTAGTGTTTGCTACTGGTAATTAACTTCGGATACTAGGACCTCTCGATCGATTTTGGATTACGAATAGAAACGTCGAAGTTTTTATCAGAGTAACTTGATATAGAAATCCGATTCACTACTGATGAAAAGCCTTAGTATTGATTAAGCGCTTTACTTGAGAAATTTAATTTTCTTACTCCCCACTGTGTAGCCTGATTTTTTTATTCGTATATCTGCGTATTCGTATGAAAAAGGCTAGGAAATACAAACATTTTTTTACATGTCGTAGACAAACACCTGTAAATCTTCTATACATTTATGTCATAGCTGTGAGTCAAATTTCCTCTATGTTTTACTTCAGCAATACACTTACGGAATATCACTGATAAAGGTTTTAATAATTAAAAAATAATTCGTCTACAATACTAGAGAAAATATGCAACTGTAACATTTTAATTGATTTACGAGAAATGAATATTTTTCTCTTCCTTTTGCTCTTCGTTAGTTCACATATTTCTTTCATGAAAAAACTTAAAAGGAATGACTGTGGTCAAGCTTTACATAAGTCGATGTACACAAAATAGATCATTGTCATTCCACCAAACTCATCCCCTCCCATGTTTGAAATACAAATTTTGAACTCATCCTTTTAAATCAGAAAGCCAAGTCTTTTGGCCTCGAGTTTCAGTAACAACTTTAGCCTTTAAAAGCTTTTATACGCCCCAGTGGTTTGTGTACACAAGACATTTCAAGCTCGCCAGTATGATGCTATTTAAAGATTTCAAGTCATCTGAATACTTACTTCTACAAGTTCAGTTTCGAACTTTCACTAGAGAATGAACACGAATGCAAAATATGGTCTTACGTATCTGGACATCAAGATATGTTTTCGTTTACCTTATTCTTTATTCCGCGCCGTAATGATGTATTTTCAAGCATTTGAGATTATATTCCGTAGGCCTTCATGTAGATTCTTCTGTAATAGCGAGTTAAAAACTACGAAAGTTAGAACATTTCATAAGCTGTTATCCGCAGAACTAGTATTCCCAGTCTTGTTATGTCTGCATAACCTCCATAAATTAATTACAACACAATTTCGTAAAACTAATGCATTATTGTATATTTTCCAGTATTTTGAACTGGAATACTTCAGTCGCCGAAAAGTTCCACTTTATGTTCCCTTCACCTATTCTAACTTATACTTGGAAAAGGTAAATAAAATGCACTGCTAATGGCAACATTTCTTCCTATTTCAAATTGTGATCTGTTTACATATTGACAGTACAAAAAGGTGGTACAGCGACGCAGGCTTGGGCAAGAACCAACGAGCGCTCCGCCACTACAGATAATAATGTACACTTTCTACAAAGCCCTCACTAAATCAAGCAAATAAATTACACCTTCCTACATGAGCCAAAAATCCCTCCAATAATCCATAACCAGGAAATCATAACAAAGCAATGCAGTAAATCAAACATCGCTAAAAACAATCCCCATTCGTATATGAAAATAACAGTTTTCTACTCATAAACAAGGAAAGAAACAACAGCTTTTCAAACCCATCAATGGTAATATGAAATAAAATACAATAATAATAAAGTTAATAATATTAATAATGACCGTATGTTAACTGATGCCTCGTGGGAGGAGCCCGAAAAAATGAAATACAGTAACAGAAAGGCCAAGACACGACCTAACCTAACCAACAATGAGATCAAGTTACAATCAAAGCAGGAAGCTGGGCACTGCAGTCGAGCTGAAGCGGCGACTTCGCATTTAAACTAAGATAGTTATCATCAGCATCATTATTATTATTATTATTATAACAACTGGTCCGGCATCAGATAAACTAAGCAGATGTAGCAGCAGCTACACCAGAAGTAGAGGTTCCCGGCGGCATGCGACAGCAGTTCATCTGAATTACAAGATCGGCGCTCACTAGGAAGAAAATTTTCCTTTTGCTTGCACTACATACAAAGTCAAATACATGGTTTCGTACCAACCACTACCTAGTACACTTTACACTGTGCAATCATTACACTTACGATGTTCACACCAACGTTCATGGCGTTCTTAAAACACTCAACAACACAAAGAGCAGAATATTTTGCACTCGAAAAATAAGAAAATACATGCAACACTAAGTGACACAGCACATCACTTCCCATTAAGAAATAATAAGAATGTTTCAGATACATACTTGAAGCAATCAAGTAAACCTATCGAAAAATAATGATCCTCATTTATTAAACAGGGAAGGATATATATTGATTTATATTTTTATTCTAAATATTTTTCAGAAATACACTGATTTCGAATGTACGTTTTTGGAGTGGTAAAATTGATCTACGGCACATACATGACTACGTCACTAAATCATTTGAGCGGTTTTCAGGAGTCATGTTGCGGCTCTCTCTTAATCTTGACATTGGACGAGAGGGAGTGATCCGTGACTGGGGATGTGCTGCCATCCACGCCATTGCTGCCGCTGTTAACGCTGGAGCCGCTGCCGTTACTGCTCGACCCCTTGCCACTTTGTTGTTTTTGCTTGTGAGAAAGAAGCACGGCAACACTGTCCTTCATGGCGTGATAGATGATGTTCTTTATTTGTAGTTTGTCTTCATGATTCGTGTGACTGTCGCTGAGATGACGGAACTCTTGAGTCAAGTGGAAACAGTGGGCAACGTTCTCAGGAGAAACGAAATCTTCAGCCACCTTGATGCAATTGTGAAGGTTTCGGACCTGAAAAAGACATTTATTTCAATGAAAATCTTTGGTTGCTCACAGAAATTAGCGAGATAATATGAAAAATACATTACAGCACTTTCCTTCCGTAAGGATAGTAAACGTTTTTGACCATTCATGTAATCTCTAGAACACTAGACCAAAAATCCGTCTTATAAATGGAAGTCGTAGGGCCCTGGTTTAACTCTTGTGTCATGAGGTAAGCAGTTCCGGCAAGTTCCGGTAAGCAGTTCCAATATGATAGGCTACTAGGAATTAACTGGGCTGCATAAAAGGAAGAAATGGTTTATACACATCCTCCACTACTAATGTAAACGGTCGTCTGTCAAAAAACTCATTCATATACCAATATAAGTTAAATAGAAACCAGTACATTTCATTTATTGCATTAATACTTAGATATGTTTCGAACAAACATACCTCTCGAATAACTTAATATTGCTCATTCATGCGCCCATACACACATACCACCTACATATATCATATATTCAATGCTGCACTCAATCCAAATACTTCACCACGCCAGTCCAATTTCCCCACTCTCTACAACTTCGTTACTTATTATAATTTTCCAGTATTTCATCAACGCGACTGATCTCTTTTCCATTCACAGCTTCACGCCACTCACCATGCAGAAAGCTCGGAATCATCACACAAACATGTGAACTAATTTGTTCCCGCACGACACTGTGATTGAAAATGATCAGAAGAACATAAGAACCAGAGTTAAACATACACTAAGAATAAACATGTGGCTACCAGACCTGTGTTAGCAGATCATTAGAACAGAAGCTCTAGCATGAATAATTTCTGTCCTAGAATCTCTCAATAACCATATGAAGCTAATAACTTTTGAAAACTTTCCATGTCAACAATTTTGGTAACAAAACCATCAATGTATTATTGTTCACGCAAACTAAAATACCTCTTCAAACTTTTGACACAAAGATTATATTATATAAAACATTACACCATAAATTTTCAATTTTTATTTGTACTAACTAATAGATACTGAAATTATAAATGTAATATAGCATAGACAACAACAAAGATTTCAATGCAAGTTGAAAAGTTGACCACGCTAGATATGTCACACCATAAAAATAAAATTACCTGATGAGGAGCGCCAGCAGGAATGAACACGGCATCACCCATGCATTGCAGTATTGAATAGCCTTCCACCCCGTACTCCTTGTAGAGTCTCTCTCTCAATGGACGGTCCAGGTACCAACTTTGATCGTGAATGGGGTCGTGATGTGGTTCGAGCCTCACACCGTTTGCGATGGCCACTTTATTAAGTAGATCTCTTATCTTGTCTGCATCACGAGCGTGGTATATGTGCCACAAAGCACCAGGCACAGTTTCAGGCTCACGAGCTCTGCGACGGGTGAGCAAGTCGCATCCAGCGTCGTCTATGGCCTTGAGTGCAGCTGAAAAACGGGCATGACAGTCAAGAAATGCTTCAAGAAGAATGGTATGCAATGCACAACACCGTCAAATTACACAGGAAACAAAGTTGATAAGAACATTAATATGTTGCAAGGACAGGGTAAATAAATTCTCACCTTTAACGTCCTCTTCGGTGCTGCCATCTTTCGGAACACCCGAATAGCACATGACATTGACGGCGTCAGAAATGTCCAGATGCAGATTAGTCGACGCCTTGTGAGGATATAGAGCTGAGCCATAAGCAATGTACATTTTGGGGCCCAGGTCAGGCTTTACAAAGCACTCGGGCAAGCGTCCAGCCAAGTTCAGCGACCCGTCACGTCGCGTGTAGTCTCCCATAGGTAGCTTTTCCATCAGATCTTTGAAACGTTTAGGCAGAAATTCGGCAAAATCATCGCCAGGTGGCCAATCCTTCAATTTTAAAATCATGGGATTACCTTTCTCATCTTTGAGTCTCTTGCTGTAATTCTCAAACCCATCCCAGAACTTCCGCATGGTTTGATTAGGTACGATGTTACCTGTCAGGCAATTTATCAGATCGTTTTTCACTTCGCCGAAATCTTTCGAGAAGGAATAAGGTCTCCAGAGATCTTGTTTAAAGAGCTGACCAGCACCCGATATCATGACTGGTTGTCCCCTCTTCCACTGATCTTGGAAAACGTGGATGTTGTTGCTGTTCATGGGCTCGTGCAAGCGAAGTAATTTGCCGTCACACAGCCACGAGTGTTGAACTTTTGGATATAACAACGAGCTTTCAACTTTAGTCATAATGCGGATGGGGAGCAAGTCTCGTCCCACGCGATTATAACTGTACCTGAAAAGTAAAAGGAAACAAACGTAAATCCCAGATGCACAAGTTTTCGTTCATTTGTAAATTTCAAGACCAGATAATCTTTCTCCAATCAAAATATTTCACCACACAAAAAGACTAAAGAAGTAACCTACTTTCGAATGAAATGTTTAAGCTCCATTTTGTGCTCCAATTTAGTTTCTTTGTCCGCTGTGTTGGGCTCGATCACGCAAGAGATAACGTCATCTAGCGTTTCAAGCCTAGGTTTCCTCTTTGTATTAGTAGGCGCTTCATCCTTGGTATGATTGGCGCGGCTGCTGGGCCGAGAGCTGGGGCGCTTCAGCAACTGCCGCAGGGTCGATTGATTGCCGTCTTTGTCATCTGAATCGCTAGCGGAATCCGAATTCGAACTCTGAAGACAGAGGTTATCAAATGTTAAAATTGAATTCCACAAACAAAACAATCACATAGATTTCGAAGCACTGGGATAAAGATGCAAACAGTCGTGAGAGACATTTTAAATAAAAATGATCATGTCGTAAACAAAAAATAGAAGAGAAAAGACAAACAGGACTAGAGGAGCTCGAGCATAAGTTTGAGTAGAACCACAGCCCACCTTCCTGCCAACGACAGAGATAAAAAGAAAGAACTAACTATGCAATTTCAGAACGAAAACAAAAAATTAACTTTTCTAACTTGTGGTGCTCAATCTGTTTTAAGCAATTTATGCTAATAAAACCACCAATTCGTCAAGTCGCTTTTGATCTTTCCTTGCGAAATAAATTTCCTCTGTTCCCAATAAGAGTCAAGATCCCAATGAGTGCAGGACAATTGCGTTCAGCTCGCTCCACCCAGATCATTTTCCTTCAATTTCTTCGTGGAATATACCATCACTGATAAGGCAAAACTGCTAAAAAAATATGGACAATCCCGATACTCCACTTCAGATGAATGAAAGTAATGCACTTGCCGATCCTACAATCAAAAAAGTAGACACTGACACTAGATTCCTTCCCCAAAGTAAAAATGATACCAGGAAAGTAGCAGACACATATTTTAGTAACTGAGACGATCCTTAATGATGATAAACATCTCATACCACGTTCTACACACATTTCCCAAAATTATTATGATTATAGACACTAGAAAACAAGGTGATTAGAAACGAGGTAATACGAAATACCTAAGAGCATAAGATAAATATAACTTACCTCACTATCACGTTTATCATTTGATAAAGCCACGTTTGCAAAGAAATTAAGTGGAGAGTTAGCCATATCATTTTCATCTTTTCCATTAGCTTTGCTTTTCTTTTCTGTTTTCAGAGAGCCATTAACAAGCCCGCGGGCTGATTCTTCCTTTACAACGACACCTTTTGAAAGACCGTTCAATTTCTTCTTTTCCTCATTCTGCTGTAACTCTTTCTCCTTGTACTTCTGAGCTTCTTCGCAGTTGCAGAGCTGGGGCAAACCGTACTCATAACGGACTTGATGGACCATTTTCCCCAGTTCCATGAGCGCGTTCCCAGATATGATTTGAGTGAGCATAAGCTTGTCTTGCTCGTGTGGGACCCTCGATGTGCAAAGAAGCCATTGATACTCGTCTCGCTCCTTATTGCTTGCTTCGTCCCATACCTAAAACCCAATGGGCAAAGTTGTTAGTTTCCTGGAATCGAATGCCTTAATCACAAATATATTAAATTTGAGAGATAAAAAAGTCTCAGAGGTACGAATAAATTTCATGTAGCCTTGATTTACATCCTAACGGAAATTATGTCCACACAAAGTAGATACTTTCAAGTGATTTCAATCATGATATCTTACCTTGACAGTTCCATTCTTGCGACCTTTATAACAGTCGATACAGACAACGAAGCCACACTTGCTGCACGCCCAGTGGATATTGAAAAGTGTAGTTTCACATACGTCACACATCTCCCGGACTCCCTGCACAACTCGCTTCCACGCCACCGTATGATCTGAACACGAAATTCATCGGTAAATCCCCAACAAATCATCACAACGATAGTAATGTCGAGAATGAAAAAACAACTGCCTCATCTAATACTCAACATTCAATAAAAAGAAATCTCGCATAAGATGTGAAAACGTCCTGAATGAATAACTCTACTAGTAAACATCATAGGTTGTATACTATTTTTAACGCTACTTTACGTGTCGTAAAATCATACCTAAATTCAAATAACTTCATATTATTCTATAAAGAAAATGTATCCGACGAATATTAATTATTCGCTGAAAACAAGTATATGTTCAACTGTTCCTGTTACTTTCACTGAAAATTAAAGAAGTGTGAGACCGGCGCGCTTATATCACGAATTACAAAATTAAACCGGGAAACTTACCTCTGGCCATGTGTAACTGCGTGGCTTGCTTCTCCTGCTGCACTAGATCACACAGTTGATCACCAACGTGCGTGATAAGAAATTTACTTTTTTCAATGTCCAGATCAGGCACAGGATTGTTGATGTCAGGTACCCACAAACGCAAATCTTCCCCGTACGCATCCTGTAAAAATTATAATACACTGATTAGTAATAATTCAGTAAATAAATATATATCTTCCAAGATTTCAAAACTAGATCTGAAAATCACAACTCATCAAAACTAAAATCTAAACACTAAAATAAAATTTCACTAACTTTGATAGGGTCAGAAAATCCAGCAACTGCAAGCTGTCCATTCTTGGTGTACCGCAGTCTTCTGAAGGCGTAGAACCTACAGAAGATGTTAGGCATTTTCTTATTGCGCTGGTGGGCAGTCCACCGACATTCCCGACATTTTGGTAACTTAGCAGAAACTTCAAAGCAAGAACCGTCCTGCAAAAAACTTTCGCCTGTTTTTTTGAGTTGATGAAGAGGTGGTTTTTTCAAAGGGTCTCCAACCAGCTCTTCTTTCAGCTTTTTAGGCTTCGGTCCGTCTTCTTTTTCTTTCTCTCCTTTAGGTTGTTTAGGTTTCCTCCCCCTTTTCTTCGGTTCAAGGTCTTGCTTTGACGATAGTCTACTTGACTTCTTGCTTGTCTCACTGCCGTCACTTTCTTTGTCACTCTCACTATTACTATCACTGCTTTTCTTAGGACGTTTAATGGCACGCTTACCTTTGCCTCGTTTAGGTTTCTGCACAGCATTACCATCATCGGAATCCGTAGAAGACGAATCCATATCTTTCCCGTCTTGACTATGCCCATTGGGAAGACTAGAGGCGCCCTTGCTCTTCCATGAAGGTAATGACGCCCTGTTGCTACCCTCCTCACTCCTAGAAGATGATTTACAACTACCAGGAGATTTAGGACCACTATGAGATGAACTAGGGGAGTTACTACTGCCACTTCCATTCAAAGTGGTGGTAGTAACTCCAGGCGAACCATTAGCGCTTCTACCAGCAGGAGACGGAGACGGATTGTTAGAAATCACTTCACTGCCACTCTCATGTCTGTGTAACCAAGCTTTCTTTAGTTTATGGACGTATCCAGCCCCGGATGGACCAGGACTATTCGACTTTTCTGGTTCCGATTTACTAGAAGGCGTGCCAACTGAGTTTGAATCCGGTGAATGTGTGCTCTCAGGCCTCGATGGAGTAGGCGTCACAGACGCCGGAGGCTGGCTGGAAGGTCGAGAATTATTAGAATTTGCAGGCGCAGGACTAAGGGTTCTATTAACGTTAGAGAGAGCCACAACATTCTCCACAGATGTTATTGTAGTCATAGCAGGCGAATACACAGGACTTGGCTCTGGTACTTTTGATAACTGTGGCATACTTGAAGCAGGTTCTAGTCGAGGTTTCTTAGCGTCTTGAGGAGTTGGAGTTTGAGTGCGTCGTTTTGTGGGCGAGGCAGTATTATCGTCTCTGCGGCCGAGGTCAAGTGGCTGTGTTTGTGTTGGGTGAGAAGCAGCAATATGAGACGGTTGGTGTTGCTGCACTACATTAACAGGCAAACCAGGCCTTGAAGCGATTGCAGGAGACGCATGGGAAGATGGTGGAGGAGGCTTAGGGTGTGGAGAAGGAATATTGCTAGGATATGATCTCGCATCGAACGGAGCAGCTCTTTCAATGTGAGCTCGAGATTCATGAGGAGGTGGCGGATGAATACGCTCGTGGTTCCTATTCCCTGAGTGCGCTGGCGGAGGTGCTGTCAAAGGAGCCTTGGCATGCGAGATGTGGGCAGATGATGCTCCACGAGGCGTATGTTCAGGATGAATGTAGACTTGTTGAGGAGGTGGGGAATTGACTTTAGATTTGACGGGCCCTTGTTGTGCAACGTGTACAGGGTTAGTCACAAGGCTTACTGACACTAGAGAAGAATGGCTGTTACCGTGACTTGAAGGGTGCGAGCGTGAAGGCTGCTGTTGGCTGGATGAATGTAGAGAGTGAGAGGAGCTAACGGAAGGCTGCTGATGGACTACAGACAGCTGAGCATGAGATGGGTGGGATGAAAGACTAGCGTGTGACCCATGTACAGGATGTACCGATGGGTAAGACGTTGACGGAGATTTTGACGGATAATAGCGATCGTGGATAGCAGGAGAAGTAGTAGAAGGATGAGGAGAAGACTGAGGCGGACGTGTTTTCAGAAGATCCACACTATGGGGAGAGGAAGCGAGTGATGACCCAGGTCGTGACGATGGCTCTAAGCTGATAACTTGGTGTGATGAATTACCACTGCTCCCTCGATGAGGAGATTGAGAAATTTCATAATTTTTATATAAATTAGATTGCTGGTACGGACTAGCCCTCCCCACAACAGCTTGCTTTGGGCTAATAGAGTGAGGTTTATCGTATTTCATATCCGGTTGCACGATCACACTGGGTTTATCATGATGCATGTTATAGTGGGAATCCCGATGCTTTGCGTCTTTAACAGATGCAAAAACAGAAGGGTAAGCATGCAAGCTTGCAGCAGCTGCAGCAACATTCGACGCCAATGTTTTCTCCGCTAGAGATTTCGAGTGGGCAGGAGGAGGAGCAATTGACACCTCTCTTCTATCCTCCTCTTGACGAAAAGCTTTATAGATGCTCTCGGACACCAGACGATCTGTGGCTGGGTGCCTTCTTGATAGTTCTTCACGGTGTCGCTGTTGCTGCTCCAAGTAACGTCGCTCATCCAACTGTTGTATCGACGCCCACCCACTATTTTTCTGCACACCAAACAAAGTTCAATTAGGTATGGATCGCCTGAAACAATTTCAACTGCATTTCTGTTGAACACAATATTATCATTTCTAAGAGTGAATATGTTAAAAATAAAACGTAACCTCAATGCATTCTAGAAAAGTGCCCAGCCATGCTTTTCTTACATGCTGGTTTGCGAAGAAAACAATATACGGAACTTCATAGATTCCAAATCATAAATAATTCAAACCGGCCATTGGAAGCCCTGAACCACCAAGGCACCTAAATTTAAGGGAGAGAAATTGACAAGCAAAAGCAAAATACATTGAAAATAGGTAACACAAATACATGACACACAGGACAAGCTCAAGCAGAAGTAAGAATGAGGTAATTTCATTTAGCCGGACACCAAATAAAACAATATAAAATAAAACTTGTCAATAAAGCTAGTTTAAACCAACATCAACTGTTCAAATGTATTAAACCGTCGTACTATTTTACTGAAATGTAGACAGTATGGGAAGAAATGTACCTAAAGAAATAATTGGACGATTACTCATTGTAATGTGGGCTAAAAAAACTAGATGTAGGAGTACAATAACTTTTTGAGAGAGCGCTATCTAGCAAATTCATTTTTCTACGTGGGATGGAAATTCGTTTTCAAGCAGTCAAGTAACCGAAAATATCCGAGTGGAATCAAGTGTGTATTTGTACAGAAAAGGTGGGACGAGAGGAGAGAAACGAGAACAACAAATTCGACAGAAAATTCCATTCCAAGCCACCTAACATCTCTGAATATAATCATCAAATACCAACATAAACACGTAAATGCACCCTCTAAACTATGGAAGAGAAAACTCAACTGGCTTAAACAGAACTGTCTTGGAGATCACGCTGCGAAATCCATGGACGATGAAAACTATTATTTTTTACGAAATTGATAAAGATAAGTTGTTATTGAACGCAAAATGTAATGACGTAGAACTTCACCATGACTGACAACCGTGAAACATCAATATGAGGACATCGTAATGGAAACAACGGGGACACATATTCGAAAACAGAGCAGAGTGCAGAAGCCGTCATCTCAAATGCAAAAGTAAATTTTTGAAGCACCTGATAACTGGGCAAGACGAATACACATATTCAATAACATAAGAGAATTCCCAACAAACTTTTGAAACGGCTGGATAAAACTCAACGACTCGGGTGTGCATAGCTGAACTAGTATGAAATGAAATCAATTGAACTTCGTAGTGCACAAGCGTTTTTCAGGAAAGTGGCAGTTCAACGCATGGAAACCGTTGTCATAAGTGATCCAGTTTATTTACTTTGCAAGATTCACGCAACACCAAACGTTAAAGGAGGAAGTAAATGTGAAGCACAACAAAGTGAAGTCTTAATATTTACGGAACTTCGAATTCCTTCACAATGATACATGAACTAATCATGAACTTGGATTATATGCAGAACACTTAACACCAGCAGCGCGTAAGACGAAGAAAAAAAGGAGAAATGAATCAACACTTGGGCGGAGGGGTACATTAAGACACTTAAGAGCCCCTTGCTAGCAACAACACATTCAAAACAAAACCAAGAAGAGCACAAAGAGAATTTTTACCTGATTAGAGAGAGGCTGATATACAGATGTAGTCGTGGGTTGTGACTGGGACGCTTGTGGTGGAGGGAAGAGTGAGGATATGCCGGTGTGGTTGAGTTGTTGGTGCATGTGATGCGGTGATGGTAGTGGAGTTTGCGCCTGATGGTGGAGAGGCGGTAGTAAGGACTGGTGGTTGGTGGAAGAGAGGGTAACCGAAGGAGAATGTTGTACAGAAGAATGGTAAGTAGTAGGCTGATAGTGATTAGTGCCGTTAGCACATGCACTACTGCTGTTATTGTTAAGGTGGTGGAGTTGATGGTAGTGGAGATTGAAGTTGCTGGTAGGCGTGATAAGGTTATCCACATGTCGCGTCACAGCACCACTACACGGCTAAACACCAAAAAATGGTTTAAAGTTAGCGCTAGAAGCATGTAACACCGACAGTGTTAACCGCTAACATCACTAATGTTACTTATCAATTCAAAATAAACGTCTAGGTATCAACTTGAATGTTATGCTCAAAGCAGACTTCGTATTTCAGTTCACAGCTCACATCACTTAAACA
Organism: Trinorchestia longiramus; assembly: GCA_006783055.1. Classification (NCBI taxonomy): domain Eukaryota; kingdom Metazoa; phylum Arthropoda; class Malacostraca; order Amphipoda; family Talitridae; genus Trinorchestia; species Trinorchestia longiramus. The sequence goes on from VCRD01000518.1 coordinate 59,545, forward strand.
ACAACCAACACCTGAAAAGTGCAACCTAACTTCGTTTAAATTATAGCTTTATACGCAAGAACTTATAAAGTAAGAACAATAAGTATTATAAGTTATCAAGAGTTAAAGTGAACACACTGGAAGATATATACTTCGAGCATAAATTAAAGTATTTGTAAAACATCAGCATGAGAACTTCTCAAGGCAGATAAGAATAAGTGTATTATCAATAACGAATTACAGAGTAGTATTTTTATACGAGATAATGAATCACGTACGCATGAACTGCTCTGTACCTTGAACTACTTAAGTTTGAAGCTCACGTAAAGCTACGTTAGAAGTCAGTGCACAATATCCTGTCTCATTCCCTTAAATAGAGTTAATACGTTAGTAGAAGCAAAAGTTGCCTTCAAACCGAGACATGCAGTAGTCTGCTATATACCTGAAGTAAGTTATTCGTCATATGATCACTGTACACGTGTGCATTGAACGATATCTATTGTAGGAACACATGCCGAGGTTTGTCAGGGCCAAGTGCAAAAGAGGTAGACCTGCTGCTGCTCAACTCGTGTACTGTGAGTCAATGCGTCCTCCATAAAAAACAATAAACGTACACACGTTCACCCCGACCTCGCTATAGCGCACTAACGTACACATGTGCGGACGAACGCATTCACCAGTCCACCCGCATCGTTGCCAGTGCCTCAATTTCCTCTCTCTCTCTCTCTAGTTAGTTTTGCTATAGCGCAGTCTCTCCATGTAAGCATCAGGTGACTGTAAAAGCGTTGAAACTTTGCTTGCCTGCTTCACGTAACACACGTTGGCTGCTTTCCCAGTGATCGTAATAGAAGTGAGCACTATTCAGATAATAAGAACCAAGAAACGGTTCAAAACCATTCAAGTATAAAAAACAAGCTCGTGGCAGCTGTTAAAAAGAACTGAAAGCTTGATGAGATCGCGTGACTGAAGTGCAATACTAACCCTACAGCCAAGTGAAAGATCAATCGATAGTAAATCATTACTTTTTAACTTCTTATTCGCCGTTTTCTCACCCAGAAGTTACCAGTTAATGTTCAAACAATAAAATTACGCCCTAATACCTAATACGTGTTACAAGAACTGAATCGTACCTTTTGCTCAAAAAGCCTCATTGACTCTTCAAAATGTTGAGTGACTTGATGCTTTTGTCTCTCCTTCTCTTCTCTAATTTTGCGTTCCTCTTCTTCCCGCAGTCTTTTCTCTCTTTCAGCCTTATCTCGCTCCATTTTTGCTCTTTCTCTCTCCTTTTCACGGGCTTCGGATTCTCGCCTGTCTCTGTCAACAAGAAGAGAAAAAAGTTAGCAAACCCCGGCAGCTTTAATCGCACAATTTGGTCATTGTGCGCACATAACAAATTGGTTCACACTGTTCAAAACAATAAATTTTCAAAGTACTAAATTCAAAACTATAATATCTTTAAATACAAGACAAAGGAGTAATTAGACAAAAGCGGATTTAAAATCACATGGGAACTAACACAAAATTGAAACAACAAACTTACAAATAAATAACATCCTTTCAACATTACAAAACTCAGAAGCTAGTTATAATTGAGAAAATACTTGGCAACATGTACTGTATGACGCCTGTTCGATACAAAATTTAGGCGAGCGTCAAGAACCTGCGTTACTTCTAGAACTCGACATCATTAGGTTATCGATTGATCCCTTTAGAATGCTATTCATTCGCAGTACAGGCAGTGCTCGTAAATTACCTGTCAAAAACTATCACCAAGCATTCGTGTTTGCTCACTGACCACTGCTTAGGAACCAAGTACGGACGGATAACTGGTGGGTAAGACTTGATATGGTGTAGCGTTGAATGTAATACTCAAGCAGAAATAACATTTTCAAATTCGAATCTGCTCCGAACAACTTCAAAAGAATTATGATCAAATAGTAATGAATAAATATAATACCGAATGAAAAATCGAGAAATGATAAAAAGACGTCTTAAATCACTAATAATTAAAATATTTTCTCGATAAAGATCAGGTATGATAAAAAGGTAATTACCTTTTTCCATGGCAATTGAATATAAATAACCATAATATTATGTCGTGGGATTAACCACACTCTTGAACAAGCTAAGCAAACCTAGCTAAGATTTACATTTTTCAATTGAAATCTAATCAACTGGGCGCCCCGTTCCAATATCTCGAGTATTCTCAGATGCACACAGGCCTTCATACAGCAATGCAAACAAAAAACATTTCAGATTAACCCAAAATTTGAAATACATAGAAACTGAAATATTGCATAAGCACACATTAGACCATGAAGTTATAAGGAGAAAAGTGTAGAAAACTAAGGTCTCTCGCACGAGAATTTGAGAGGTAATTCTTATTGAGACCCAACACCCAAGACTACAACGAGCTGTAGCACAATTTTCAGGTTCTTCTAGGAAAAGATACATTTTACTGATTAACAATCATGATGTATACCATCCATATACTGGCATAAGAGGCACACACGAATCCTCCACTTCTCCCTAGGATGTGTACGATTCATACACATTTTATATATTTATACACTATATTTAGGTATAACATTTTTGCATTTACATGAAGTCTATTTGTAACTAACACTAAAAACTTATAGGGGCTGTCGTCGTGAAGGATAATCCCTAGACATGTACTGTATAAGAAATCAGCACAGGTATTTCATTATTATATGCTTAACTATATCTAGAGATCAAATTAGTTATGTTAAAATCTACATGTTTAGCCAAAAAATGTATGTTCTCGTGCAAAAAATAACTTTACCAGGTTGAGATAAATGAGCCTATCTTAAGAAAATTTCCACATATGCCTACATTTTTGACGGACTTCTGTAATTGCTGAATAAGATGTAAACCAAAGCTAAATTACTCCACCTGGTCTTTCTGTTCTCGTGAAGGAAAAGTTAATAATTCAATTAAATAAATAAACTACCCGTAAGAAATACTGAGAACAAAGATTGCTATTTTGTCGTTTCAGGAATATTTCTAGAAAATTAAAGGCATGGTGAGGCCCATAAGGGTTGTGGTGATGCTTCTACACAGCCCTGAGCTTGCCAACAAAGGGCTTCCCCTTGGCACCGAGCACAAGTTGCTACAAATAGACTTAGCAGTTCCTTGCCATGAGTGTCACGTTAAATTCACAGAGTAAAACAATTCAACAAAACTATAATAATATAACTACGCATAAAATGCATCGTATAGCGCTGTCATTTCTTTAACCCTTGCGTCGTGTTCGGGTCTGTGGGACCCGTTTTCATTCTTACTGTTTATACTACTTGTAATTGCGATGAAGTAAACATCTGTTGTGTATTCTAATATAAATGTTCGACTGAAGAGGCCACAAAAACAACAAAATGCAAAGAGTCCACCAGACCCACAAACACTGGCCAAGTAACAACAATATGAACACCATACATGGGTTAAACAGGTGTATGCACAGAGAAAGCGGTGACGGTCAAACCATCGACTCCAGCAAAATCTAAAATTAAATAAAAAATGTAATGCTCATATTCTTTCCAGTTTGCTTATTCAATGGCGTTCAAGTTTAAGAATGATGCCCCTCACAATATCGGTTAGTGTGCGCGAGTAATCGAAAATACTAAAAAAAAAACAATTCTAAATCTGTACCCAGCGTTTGTATTCGGACGCGATCACTCCAAGCCACGACCACAGCAAGTGATCGAACTTAGGATCAGTCATATTATAAGTGCCAAGAGAACGGAGAAAAATTAAGCTTTCTTTCTACGACTGCATAATGACAAGTTCATGTGTTGTATCAGTAGCTGTGCTGCGAGCTAGGAACCTACATGTACGTGTGTGTGCACGCAGAGTTGCGTGTAGTCCCAGCTTCCCTTCACACTCGTACACGGCGAGGTTGTTCCTCACAACGATCGATCCAAAGCCAGGCAGCATGTGCGCAGCAGCAACGCACACAGACACCCAACCACCCCACACGGACACGCTTCCAACGACGCACATGAACGGTCCAACTAACTAGCGCACACGCGCCTTACGTCCCCCAACAAATAAGAGCTGTGCAAGACAAGCAATTGCAAACGGAACTAACGCGATTTACCCGACCTATCGAAAATAAAGTAGTGCACCTGTTTCAACTGTGTAACAGAAAGATTTTTATCAATACAAACAAAACGAATTAATAATCGAACAACTCTCGTAAAAACGTACACAAATACAGTACATATATTAGTTCATACATAAGAAAATTTAAAAATGGAGTTAAGCTGTCCGAAAATTCATGATAGTTGTCAACTAATATCTAACGCATGTCGTGTAATCGATATAATCTAAGACTATTAAAAGAACTATTCAGCATGCCCCAGACCGTAGAACATTCAACAAGAGCCCTTTTATTGAGTTTTGAACTATCAGATGACTAATTACTATCATGTGTGCAAACTTTACACAGCAAAGACCCAAGGTCGTAAATAAGCATTACGTGCTCTAAAAGTTACAAAATATTCATGTGTCTGCTTGCACACAACACGCGCAACATATTGCATGTATCAATAGAATCCATATTCTCATGAATTTTCCCGAGTTTCTTCATAGCCAATATATTTTACGTGAACAAAAATAAATTTGTTCCTAATCTTAACAAGTTTTTTTTAATCTCACAGAAAGAAAATTGCTTCAAACCACGTTTAGTTGTTTAACATATGCTATCATATGAAAAAATATAAACTAATCTCAAGTGACAAAAATTATATAATAAATATTTTATGCCACTTTACCTCTGCAGTCCCTCCAAACATCAACAGTGACAGCCAGATGTTTACTCAACAAGTAAAGGCTAAGCCTTTCATAACTGCATCCAATTGAGGTTTATTGTTGACATTGTAAAGAAAACGTTACTGAATGATTATGTAAATGATAAAAAGTTCCCTCTAAAAAAATACTAGCTCATAAAACTTGCTTACCCTACACTAAAGACAAAGATATTTTACCTATACCTCACGTTAACTTTCTTTTAATGAAAAATATAGTCTATTTATTAGTATGGTTTCAGTTATGTTTTCCATCGAATGAAATATTCATACACACCGACCACAGCTCTTCATGAACATCGGTAAATTGCGATGTTAAGCGAAAACATACGGTTTTTAACTCTACTAAAAAAGTTATAAGAATACTTCGAGAAAATCGAAGCGAACATGTCAATTTTCCCGAAGTAATATTGCCAGCAAATCTTAATGAAATACAACGAAAGAATATAAAGATAATCTGGTTATTTAAACCATGCATAAAGTTCCTTCCTACTTTATGTTAATTGCTCACTCGAGTCGATGCACGGTAACAAATTGTCACATAAAATTGGTTTCAAGTTACAAATTGGAAAGTTGCTTCAAGAAAATTTCTAATGTAAGAGCGAGACGTTCAAGATACTAAGCAGACGGACGATATTGCAAGTACAGAGTGGCCTGGTCAGACAAAGGAGATACGCAGACGTCTCGCTCCGACTCCGTAGTCCTATGTTTGATCACCGCTTCAAACTATCTAGTATAATAATTATCACAAGCGTGCAATAATAGAAAATCAAAGGCTGAAGTATTTTTCATATAAATTAATAAAGAAAGTGTTGAAAAAAGAAATATTCCAGCACCTACTGACCTTGGTGATTCAAATATTCATAAAAATGACTAATTTAATTAGATACAAGAACACTCAAACTTACTCGACAGTATAAGAAAGCATTTAGACGACACTACCAATGAGAATATTTATTGTTTGTTCATTTTCAAACGGATTTACACAAGAATAACATCACGAAACTGCACTTCATGCGCACACCTTCCCAGAGCCTCGTCAACTACTGCTGCCGCTGCTGCTGGGCCGAGCGAGTGTTGAAGGAGGAGAAGCAGTGGAGAGTGGGGGTTACACAGGGTTATTCGAGGACGCGTACACAGACCAGCGTACATGTGGCTCACGAGCGCGGCAAAATACGTACACAAGCGACCACACGGCGCGCGCACACACACACACACACACACACACACACACGCACACAAGCACCATCTCAGACGACCATCCTGCCAAGGCAAGAATTCCACGCCTAATAATAAAAAAGGAAAATCTTAAATCATAATAAAGCCTTACAGTACAGGAGGAATAATATGCCCTAACCACCAACGGATCAACATTTAGAGGATTACGATTGTTCCTGTTTAGACATCAGATGTATTCAACTAGTCGCAACGGGCGGAAGAGCGTCCTGCAGAGTAGAAGAGCTGAACATAATGTTTTATTCTGCCTAACTTCAGGTAGAAAAACTGACAGCGATGGATGCAAGCTCATGAATTAAAGAACCGAGAAGTACGCGTTCAGCACATAATGGCCCAAGTAGTTTGAAGGAGATTTTGAACAATTAACTTTGTCACCAACAGGCAATAGTGATTTCAAAAGTTCCTAAATTTAACTAATCAGAACTATTTGCTTAGTACTTTATGTTTCGTACCTATAAATAAGGTATAGCTAAATATTCCACAAAGCCTATTTTTTTCACCGAGTAGCTTAGTTAGAATTAAAACTTGTAAATGAGGAACATTCAACAAAATGACATCAAATGAAGGATATTTATTTTCCTCTACAAGAAAAAATACGTGATGCCCAGACTAATAGCAATTAATCGTGTAGTCAATGAAGGAAATAAATCCAAAAATACAAGGAAAAAATCAGACAGAATCTAATTGCTTCCAGGAGACGATACAAAAAACACCGAACTCCTGACAGAAACCTGTTCTCCAGGTGCTTAAAAATAAAAGAAATGCGAAAACAGCTTAACTATTAGCTCCGTATTTGCACAAGAAAGTTCTTGAGACACATAGTTTAACCGAGTGATCATAAATACAAAAGGAACAGAACGAGTATCATATAGACACGAAAGAGAACGAAGTGTAGGGGGCAGAGTATCGATGAGTACTTCATTTAAAGATGTATTTTATCATTGGAGCGAAAGAACGCAGAAGTTTGGCCGAGGCGGAAATGCAGGCCAGCAAGGCAAGCTTCACGGCGGTGTTTTAGCTGGTAACAGGAAAAAACGCACCGTAATTTCGGTTCAACATCAAAAATCTTCATTCTCACTTCAAACAGCATAACTTGGGAAGAAGCGAGGCCATCGTATCAGGTCATGAAACTAGTAGAAACTTTTTACACGACCAGTACAAAAAGACGTCATACAACGCACGTCCATGCACGTAAGCGTACGGCTGTTGGTGTGCGCTGAGCGCCCTGACCACATCGCAGCATTCAGCCTCGGGATCATCCAGGGCCGTCTCGCTTGACCTAACACAGCCCTTCTCATCAACAAAACTGAGCGTAGCCTCACCCATTCCTCTCGAAATGTTTCACGTAGTGACCAAATGGAGAGCGTATTCAAGAAGATGCAAGTCCGGAAGAGGATTCCATTCAGAAATTAAATAATCTTACCTAACATACTATTCAAATACAGATAAGTGAAAGGCTACTATCGTCTGAAAAACTAATTAACAATATGAATCCCAATACAAATGTAACAGAACGAAACAATCCGATGTGGAGGTATGAGGAAAATTAAATCGAAATTTTCTAATTGGACACAGATTCATTGATCTAATCTCGCAGGTCAAGTTTATAGAGAACGAACTCGTTTCCAGTATTTAACACAAAAGAAGTGAAGTAAAAACGACGAACGTAAATTTGTTTATCCACTAAGAAATGAAGGTGCGCATTGTTACATGTCATGCTCAGAATTGGTAAACATTTCCAGAGAAGAATAAACTTTCGACTGCAGTGGAGTTATCTCGGCATTTTGGGCGTCAACCATTTTTGATGTCACTAGTGTCTAGTTTATAATTGGCTAATCACAATAGTTACATTCGCTAACATTTAATGTACTTGGTATGTAGAACTAGTCATACCAATCATGACATTAAAAACATCACTACTTGATACTTAAAAGAATATTTTCAATAAGAACTGTTCGTAAAATTTTCAAAATTGTACATAATCACAATTCAATCCCAAACGTAAGAACTGTCCAGAGGTGATAAATTTAGACCATATTCAATTGTTTATTTTACGTTTCAATACCACCGGTCCGTAACTCTGTATTAATTTCTAATACAAAGACAAAACGTGTACATATACAATAACATGGTGTTAGAGTATACCAATACTTTTATAAAGCAGCCTTTCCTTTACATGTTACAACTTGCCATGTCATGACTGATCACAATCATCCTTTCCAGGAAAGCAAAGGAACGATGCCCGTACCCTACTAGATCGCTACGAAGACTAACTCAAAACTTCGCGAACAGCGACAGCGGCACAGAACCCAATTGAATAATCCGTAGAGTATTCGTAGTCACCATACACACGAGATTTAGGCTTAACCAGGGAAGATAATGACGGCATCTGACCGCCGTTGCGGCGACCTCGAGCTAAACATTTCATGGAACAATGAAGAGTGAGTAAGACAGGTGAGGTAGAGACAAGAACGGGTAGTGGGAAGCAGGCGGCCGTAAACAGCAGCCACTCTGGCGCACACACACACAAGCGTACATGGTTCGTTAGAATCGGCTGTTTTGCCCTTGACAGAGTGAAGGAGGGTGAACAGACCACAACACAGAGAGACCTATGAGATTGCAGAAGAAAATTGAATTTCGGACAACTAGAGCCAAAATTCCCGGTCATTCAGCTGACCTTACGAAACGTGCCTTGCTCGGTTTATTCTTGAAACGAGTTTACTGAATAAACGAATAATTGCATTAGGTGAGGAACTAGCGGTTAGTGAAGTAATTCACACACACACAATCCGATCTAGCGACGTGTGTAGTAAACAGGTTAATTTGACAAGTAATAATAGAAGACGGAGTTATGCAGCACGCTATGCAATTTGAACTATGGGTTGGAAGCTTAGCGAAGAAAAAAGTAAAAAGAACCGTTGGTGAAAGTTAGATCAAATGTCACTTAGGATGCCATCCACTTTTTACTACTATTTGAGATACAGAATAATCAAAGGAAAAATTTACTGCTGTGGTATTGTTTTGCTCCTTCAACAATAAACCAGTCACAAAAAAATATGCTTCTCAAATTAAGACATGCAGTAAATATTAAGACACTTCTCGACTATATGAAACAGTTTGGACAAACTTTTTTTGTCGGTATTTGTGTAATCGATACAACACCTTCAAAACTGAACAATACATAAATCAAACTGAAAATTTTTCAACAAGAAAGTGAAAAAATTAATTCTAGCTCATGTTAGCTGGTGTCATGAAAGCATAAATAAGTAAAGAAATTTTATGTTTGGACAAAAAAATGCATACAGTCAAGTGAGTGACGTGACAGAGGACATAACGTGAATATAAAGTGTATGAATGGTTCCTAGCGTAACGAGCTCCTTTCAATACTTCAAGTTCATATTATTTCCAACTATTTACGGTGTTCATTACTAAAGCGAATTATAAAAGAGCGGACGTTCAACTCGTCTCCGCTAGCCAAGCAACGGAGCAAACTTGAAGTTGCTAAACAGCTATTAGAGGTGCAAATCAAAATTTCCATCACTTACTTCATTGCCTTATCGAAAACTGACATTTCTTGAGCAAATAATTATCACACGTTGAGCCAAATCAATAATACCGCATTCGAAAATCATACTTTCATTGAAAATACCCAGTCGTGAAATAATATACCTTTTCCTTGTGACTACGTGCATATGTAGATAAACAATGCTATAAATAATGTCTGGATATCTAGAGAATCTATGTCACAACATCGGGAAGAAACCTCGAAATGCTGCATGCGGTCATTGAAAAGACAAGTAGCTAAAAGAATTTCAATATACTGTGACAAGACACTCAATGACGGATGTAACTCCAGTTTGTTTCACGATGACAAAAGCTTATGATCTAAAAGCATTAAAAGACCCTTTTTTAATCATACGTGGTATTATATACACTGCATTTTTGATTCTGTATGAAAAATTTAAACAGTTCAATTATTAACACAGGAATATCCTAATGAGACATTGCTACGGAAAACCAAAAAAAAAATCCGTTAAGTATCAATTTACGGCCGTTGGAGAATGAATCCAAAAGCCACACGTGTTGCTCGCCAATTTAAACACACTAATCCATTTCTGCATTTCATGTTTCACCCTGGTACTGACATTGCAAGAAAGCGTTGACAGACCGAATTACATGGATGTAACTGCAGGGTTCAATGTCCTTCATGGAAGCATTCGGAGTCAACAGAAACGAACTACGAAGTCCGGCAAAACACTCTGTAAACGAATAGTGGATGAGATAAAGAGGGCATAGAGAGCGAACGGGTGACTTGGATCAATAGGCGTGAGCAGGGAGGGACGGTGAGGCTAGAGCAGAGGGGGTGTGAAGGGCAACCAGGGATAACACGACGTACACGAGAGAGGGAGTGTCTATATTCGTGTTGGATCTTCAAACAGGCGTTTGCTGTTGCTGCTCTAGCAGCTGTACGAGCTGCGCAACTGCGTGCAGCCCAAATGTTTACGCAGGGACGAACTTTACGTTGTACATTTAAGACAAACAAAAATGTAGTATTTGAGGGTACCACATGACATTCTATCTTTGCGCCGAGATAAGATAACTAAACAGGGTAACTGAAACACTGAAGAAACTGATGTTTAAAAGATAATCAAACCCAACATCATTATTTTTTTTTCAATTGAGCTGCGCGCAGATATTTATCACCTCTATTTCATTACGTTAAGTGAAATTCTGCATGACCCACGCCGAAAATACTTTAAATTTAAGAATAAACATCTAAAAACAAAGTAGCAGTTATCAGACAACTTGAGTAACTCCCGAGTGCGCTGCCCAAAAGCAGCTGAGGAACGATCACGAGTCTCCTGCATCCCAGTACTAATTAGGGGAGTTGGGTTAGTCAAGAGAACTGCAGTGCGGTCACCGTGCAGACAGCGGGGGCGTCTCTACACGGTTGCCACCCAACTCTTCGAGACGCACTAACTGCCTACAAGCATGCGACACAATTACTACAACCTCACAATTTCTGAGCCCAACACTCAATGCCTAACATGTAAATGAGGAACATAAATAATAATCCGGAATAATTTGTGTAAAAACAGTAAGGTTTTATTTTTCGTAACTGCAAGTAAAATAAGGTTTTCAAGTATGCATCTAGTTTTGCTAATTGAAAGTGAAAGGGAATACAATTTTTGTTCTTGCTCAATTTGCAGCTCAGGTACACTAAGGTATTTTAACACGTTGACTCCGAAGTGGTACGTATGCGAGCCACTTAGGTTAGGTTCTGTAAATTTTACAGTGCCTTCTAGTAATAATATGTACAAAGTGAAGATTTACACCGGCCAGGCAATCGGAGGCAACGTGTTAAAAGGTGTGAAGTAAAGAAAATAGTCCACACTATACCAAGGCAACAATGCTCAAAGCACCAATCAATGTAATAGCAGTACACTAACAACTATTTACATAGTCAGCGATCTAGCGATTAAGATACTAGCATGAAAATTAGGAAGAACGGAATGAAGCTCCACAAGTTCCACGATACATGACTTAAAAATACTACCTCAATGGAAAACCTGAAGAAAATGGAGCTTCTCACTGCGACCATTAGTCGTCCAAAAATATAAGAATTGAAGGAGCCATTGGGGGAGGAGTTTAAAGAAGATCGCTTGAGCAGGAGTACGGCAGACACGACAAACCAGTGAAATTCCACTGGTAGAGAAAATTGTTACGTTACGCAATGCATATCCACTGAGTCAGCCTAAAGCAGCATTTCTGTGGAACAGAATTGCATAGTGTAAAAGTGAAACGTTAAAATGAACAGTATTATATGCATCTTGTTAACTTCGGCTGGGAAACAAAGTTCAAAAATAAACTTCCAGCTCCCAAAATCGCAAATGAAGTCACAAAAGCAAAAACGTGATAAAAACAAATGGAGGCCAAAGAGGGAGAGAAGGGTGAGGCTCGGGCAGAGGTGAGTGAACTCAGTAGGACGTACAGGACGGACACGAAGCACAGGCTCACAGTGTAGCAAGGATACCGGTACGGGGCTCGCAACCAACGGCGTCACACAAAAAAAATATATGAATAATGAATCAGAGATAGGATTGAAATTTAAAACAAACATAACTGCAAATTTGACTGACTCCTGTAGCAACGACTTTTTTAATTCATCTTTTACCAGTTCCCAATAATGAATAAAGTAACAAACAAGGAACACATGACTCGTTTTATGTGGCTTCGAGTCAGGCCCAATGTAAGAAATCAAATGAAAATAGCATGATTATGCAGTAGCTGGTCGGACCGACGTGATAACTCCTAAAACTACAGCCGCATCTACAATCAGCACCTGCTAGTTCTTCTGTGTCGGCTGATTTCAACCAAACTTCCACAAATTCCGTCGTATTTGATTTTCTGACTGGTGTAGACAACCTTAGACAGATTTGCAGTCCACATATTGAAAATTCGTAGTTCGCTGTTACACGAGAGAAGCTATTCCTTATGACGTAGCAGCGGCTCTTCTAAAATCCTTTCAACTCGGTTGGCGGAATTCAAGCGTAAAATTACGTTCCCTGGAAAATGTATTTTTACTAAAATTCGGATGTATTCAACGCATGTAAGTGGAAAACATCTGAAGTGAGGAGGAATGAATTACTGTGGTTTAATTTTGAGACGATTCTAAATTTGCAAAGCATAGATACTAGCTGTATACCATAATTAATGGTCTACCAAAAACAACTAGATAGTTGAAAATAATTTTTTTTAAAAGAAAACTAATATCTCTTGCAGTTGAAATAGCATGAATAGTTCCTAAATGAACTATTCATGTCGAGAGGTGCAGGTCTTCACACAAGGGGGAAAATTTGCGGGTCTTAACACGAGGGGGGAAATTCGTTCACACCAGAAGTTTAGAGTACGCAGTAGAGACAAGCACTGGTCATGCACAATCACCACCACGAAAGTTCTTGTCCTTGGCAGTGCAAGAGACTCAAATGTCAAGACAAGTGCACGCGCGTCGAAAACATTGCTCGGCTACGTGACGTCACTATCTCGACGACTTCAACATCTGGTAGCCATTATACGTTTCTGTGTTCATTCTTTTAAATACGGGGACATGACGGACTCAAATCGAAAATAGCTAGAGAGCGTGTGTAAGAAGTTATCATCCAGAGAAGTAAGTAGGGAACTGCGGGTAATTATGACTCTGCGGTTAATGGTGCAGAAAAAAAAACTAAGAGCACACACTAATTCTCGGTGTTAAACCGAAATGACTCAGCAGAACGACTGCACTAGCATTGCCCGTACTTAACTTTTAATAGTCGCACCAGAAAATAAAAATTCATTCCTGAAATAATAAAGTGACAAAACTTCTTAAGAAATGACCTTACTTCCACTTATTTGGCTTGAAATTTTTTGTTCTTAAAACTCATTTTCTAAATTCAAATTTTAAATCACATGCAGCATGTCCCACCGATAAATTCCATTACAGGAAATGATGAAAAAAGGAAACAACGCAGTCTACATTGAAGGAAGTGATGGCAGGTGTTACTGCAGAACTTCTCTATAATCTGCCACTTCCTTCCCATCCTTGTCCGTAAGCTATGAACCACGCTCTGGCCTCGTAACACTCGTTCTGTAGTAAGTGGCTGTGGTGAAGCTTGCTACTATTTCGCGTCTTCGAAAAAAAGTCATTTCGTTTCTTCGAAAAAAAGAGAGGCACATGCGACGCTGCATACCTTTCTAAATGGGTTTACAAAGACTAGGTCGACTCCAATAGCCCAGTAACAAAACAATGTGGTTGCAAAGCGTACAACCACTGCAGTATTATGAAAAATTAACTGGAACGATATTCAAAGGCAGAAAATGAAACATGTCATGAATGTAACTACTTTCAAAAGTCACCTTATAAGTTTCAAATTTTAAAAACCTTACTTCGACTCATTCACACTAGCACGATGGTGTAACTGGTAGCAGAATAGTCTGAACAGCTGCTGCGGACAAGAGATGCACAACGTAACACAGTCAACGGCGAACTAAGTGTCTTGGCAAGAAGAGACATGAAAGCACTGTTGCCTCTTCACAGCGAACTACAAAAAAATACGGTTATCAACGCAGGCCGAGGTCAAACTAACAAGCAACAATATCTAACACTATCGCTATTATTATTATTATTACTACTACTGTGACAAGGTCACTTACACATCGTAATTTCTCTCCTAAGTTTTCGCGCTTCTCCTGAAAACTATTACTCGTACTCACGATATTATTACGGTGGCTGTTTCTAAACACCTTGGTAAAATATACTCACTTGGCACCACTGTTGAATATCGAACAAGAAAGTCAAGAATAATGTTTCAAACAATAGTCTCCTAAAATTCAATGAAGAATCCAACGAAGGATTTCAAAATTGTGATTGAAGAATTACGTTAATTATGGAAAAATGAGATAATCTTACACACTTTCGTCATAAGCACTAAGTAACTATTTTCGGAGACAGCTGCACCTGAAACGACACAAAAACGCGATATGTCATTTTACTTCCAAAGTAATCCTTTCAATTTCTTCTTAGTGAGAAGAACTGCAAGATAACTTCAGCTTCGAACAATTCCGATAGGTTATTGTTCCAGTGTTGCAGAGCAAGAAAAAACGAAGAACCAACACAAAAAGTCCAGCCAAAGGAGAGGCAGGGACCTGAAGCTTCTAGGGCATGATGGGATCAGGGCAGCAGCCTCAGGGCTAGGAACGGGTTTGGTACCCATCACACCTGAACGACAGGGAGGGAGAGGTTCATAGAGGGGGGAAGGGATACTGGAGAAACCGCTCCTTCTAGAATTAGCCGAATGACTTCAGCAAACCAGTTCTTTTGGCCAGCAGATAGAGCAGCCTCACTTCCAAATCCCACGGAACTGACACTATCATAACTTTTATTCTCGATCATAATCGAGTAACGGATAAACATGTTATCACCGAGAACAAATTTGCCACTGCATTTACAGGTGTTAAGTCTATCAATACAACTCCATGTAACAACAGCAACTTATTCGGTTTCTATACGGTTTCTCGCTCCTTACAATAAGTGATAATTTCCATTTTACCATGAAGCGGCACTCTTAAACAGCAGTTCTCTTTTTCTTTCAGCGCCCTAATAAAACACAACTCTAGACCAGACTTCAAGCATTCTACAAGAAAAATGTTTATTTGGAATAATTATGACTGTAGAATGCCAAAAAGACGAAGAAGTGAAAGTAAAATTTACATTAATGCAATAGATGTATGGTACGACTAGGGTAGAATATATAATTTTAACCTTGAGATACCGATTAAATGAGGGGAATTTGAAAAACTCTAAATTCAGCTATGCATTCCTGACATGTTTCGTCCACTGCATGGATGGTTGAATCTGGTAATAAAATAATTTGAATAAACTTGATGCCTTCAGAGCCTGATTACGAGTAAGCCTACACGCTACGCTCTCAAGTGCCGACTTTAAAATAAATGCATCACTCTACGGCAATCTACAACCTTAATGACCCTGTGAGAAACTGTTCACAAAATTTGAAAGTTAAAGTAGTATCTTAAAACTGATGAGATAGAAATGACCACATTTGTGTCTAAATTTTTAGCTTAAAATTTGAAGAATACCGACCTACATTCCAAGTCTGGACTACTCGAGAAATTAAGTCAGTTTGGTAGCAGTACGAAAAAACTTAATCTTTCTGAAAACGCTTTTAAATCATCAACACCACACTAACAGCTTCAATTTGAAATCGATGAAAATGAATTACCCTGAATTAATTCTAAATGAATTCGGAATTCGAATACAAGTCGTTCTATTATAATGATCTATTTATAGGTCTATTAAGCGTTTGCTTTTTTAGTTAGTTTTCAGTGACACTAATTCATACCTAAGATACGATAACAAAATAAAATTTTAAAAACTGCCTTTGAGCGGTGAAAACACATTTTGCATTTTGATGAATTTCATGCATTTACTCTACATCCCTACAGACCCCAAAACACTTTTAAAAGAACAGAAAACATTTTCAACGCACAATGTTCACAGATTGAATGTCGTGTATGATTGAATAGAAATATCTTATGCAGTAACACAATCGTTATATTATGAATACGATTCAATGAAACTATGATCCTACATAATTAATCATGAACAAGATTATATATAGTTCCAAATGAAGCGAAATCTAACCCGAACTTATAAATTCAATCATACACGACGTTCAAGAAGGTATGATGTGAATGTATGAATACATTAGTTTCTTGGCAGTCTAGTTATCAAATGATCCTGTATGCTAATTGAGGCGATACTTGCACAAGGGTTCGCGACTGTCTGTCTATCTGTGTAGAATCACCAAGTAATGCCGCCAAGGTTTACAGATGTGTTGAGGCCTAAAACTGTTATGTACTCATTAACTATATCTCATTAGTATGAATACTGAGTAGCTCCTTAAGAGGTTAATTAACTCCTCTCATAAAGCTGCTAATCTTTAGATGTACGGAAAAATAAATATTCACTACTTCAATAATAAATAGTTTAGATGAGCAAAAGTTTCTTAATGATGTCATAATATACTGACACTTATCTTGATCGAATAATTAAGTTTTAACTCCTTGCAACCAGTTGCAGCATGAGTTTTGTTTCGCATAAATCATATACTGGAAGAAACTCGAGAGCTATAACATCCAGTCTTAATTGACCATCAACAACGAAGGATACAATCGTGCTACAGCAAACGGTCAAAATTAATTTATAAAAATATAAACACATTTTCTAATTGTATCAAAGAAATTCATCTTCACCCTGATCTTTTGTCACGGATCGTGGAACCTTTTTTCAAGTTGCAGTTTCGTAATACCAAAAAATTTATTTTCACTCATCAAACAATTAACAAATGGATTAAATTATAATGAGCTTATGAAAGAGTAGGGAGTTTTACAGCGAAAAATAAGGAGATAATAGTTATAAGTAACGCTGCCGAGTAGTTAATTTTCCCTTGTGAACAAATTAGCAAAACAACGAAGAGTTTAATTTTTCAGTTCTTTTATGAAGACATGCAAAACATTATGAAGATTTACAATTTGGTGCAGCAGTCGATGCAGCTGCACCAAATTGTTTAATTGCCAGACTCAGCAGCAGCTTTAATACAGTTATTGATATGATGAGGAAGCTAGAGTTGACTGATTCACATATGAATAATTTTATTAAACTTTGGAACAGTAGCAGCTTCTGCAATAATAAATCAACGCCCGCTATACACTAGGTAAACTAATTTTGCTTTTTACGAAAAAATTATATGCAAAATTAACCACTGACTAATAGTTTATGTATTGAAAATATTTGGTTAATAGCAAACAAAGGCTTTCGTATGTCGATGAAAATAAAATTGCTAGATATAATGCGAGGCAGAATATCACCAAAGACCTAGTGTTCACAGTTAGTGCTGTAACACGAAGAGAAAGCGTGATAACAACAATCCTATACTCCGCCGTAATGTACACGCAAGAAGCAGAAGTAAACTCCTAGTACAAATGTGAGGCACATCAGACGTAAAGTAACAGTAACCCGTGAATCCACGAAACATTTAGGTGCTTCAATGGTTACTTTACTATGAACATATAGACTATTCTAAGTATTATTTATCCATACGATACTGGATTATTATTTAATCAAACAGTTGCTTCAGTGATCTTAAATATGCGGCGTATTTATGGCTTTAGAATTTGTACCGTCTTTACAAATGTATGGCATTTGTAATATGAAATTCACAATGCAAAAGATATTACCTTAGGGGGAAACAGATACTTGTTTAGATTTAAAAAAAATTACGACCCACTACATCACTTGAATGTACCACTGCTGAAGCCAAATGTTCTGAGCTAATTGGCAAGTTTAACCTCATGAAGTGAAAACGAATTTCACATCAATTCACAGTCGAGAAGACAGTAGTATAATACAAGTACAACCGAAATGTTTAAAGTGTTTGAACAGGCCGTCAATAATATTATAGTTACTATGTGTCGCTCTTCCTTCTCAGTCTGACGAAGAGCAAGACGATAGTAAGAATGCACAATTTTAAATAGGAAATTGTCTCGAAAAGTGCTTTTACTGACATTTTTTCGTCATATTAATGAACAAATAACAAGATACAGGTAAATTGGACCAAATACGAAACATTGAAAAACTAATATTTTCATGTGACCTCCAAAATTTCTAACTCGTAAATTCTTGAATATGATAAATAATCAAGAGTGGAGAATATTAAATATCAATAAATTCCATCATAGAATCGATAAGCAGGTAATCCTGAACGTTAGATGATTGACTATGAACTTTCCGTTGGGAGTACGTTAAGCAATCAAAGAACGCACAAATGTGCATACTGATCATCTAATATACACGGCAACACTCGACGAGTTGATAAGATACTGTATATGAGATGCAGAAAAACGGCAGGCAGCGCAGCACTTCAACCTCACCGACAACGATAAGACTTTTATCACGAGAGAAAGTTCCACGTAACACTAGCAAAGATATGGATCACAAGAGTCCATTCATGCAACATGGCAGTCAGAACCGCTCGAAAATGGTATGTATTTATGCTTAGCAACTTGCAAGACTTTCGTTTTGAATCAATTGTCTTGTACGTTAGATGCAAAAATGCTGAGTCGTTCTTAGTCCCCGTCTTATTTTCATTTGGAATCATTTGATAACTTACGAACATGCAAGATACGCCAAGGGCTGTAGATGAAATCAAACATCATGGGCCGTCCACTCAGGAAGAAACGATGCTTTTTCTATGTGATCCACTCTCAAGGCAATTATAAAGTTTATTTAGAATTACGGGATGTAAGAACTCCCTAAAGCCAATATGTACACATAAACGTACGATGTACAATATGCTGCAGCCAAGTTGGCATACAGTCAAATTGAGCAGCTGACTTTGTGGCGGCCATGTTGCATTCAGGAAGTTAGGGACGAGTGAGATCTGCGAGTTGAGTGAACAGATATTTGAGTGGCGCACGATCACTTTTTTACGTGTTGTTGATTTCACACATACACTACTGGCTAATTTCACTGCAGTTTCAGGACCATTAAACTAAATTCAAAACTCTTCTACCATTGTTTATTTCTAAGTTTACCCGCAAGAACGTGTTGTAAATGTCGACAATAGTACTTGTTTGCTAAATATTTGAGTAAATGGTAATCAGATTCAAGTACTAATTTTTTTACTTATTAGTTATTACGTGAATGTGAGCCATTTGCGACGTTCTAATGAGCATGACGAGATCAGGCTGATGCTAGGAAATATGACGAAACTTATGATTTTAGAAACTTTCATAGAACTATACTAGCATAGAAGTACATGAAATAAAATATAATGAGCACATGATATATTGTGCTCCTTGGCCATAATAGTGATGACTTTAGCCAAGACGATTTTACCTTGGCATTTGAAAGTTACGGTATTTTCCTAAAAAATGAGGTTACAAGGGACGTCAAATTGCTAAGAGGAATCATGTAGCTTCCTTATGAGAAGTAAGAATAACATAATATTCAACTTATGTTAATGCAATAGCATCTATGTCCTCCATTCACATATCTACTGAAATATTTGGGGAAGTTTTTAGATTCCTAAAAAGTGAAAATACGTACAACAAAGTAAGATCATGGAGAGCGGTTTCTAAAAATCAGTTCGTCTAGTCGCACTTCTTAGCCTAGTACTTCTCCTTATGAGAAAAAATGCAGCAGAAACACTCCCACACCCTACAGCGTGATATAGTGCGCCTCATACGACAAGAACGAACACACCTACATCCAGCGAAGAAGTACATACGCTATTCCTCATTCTCTTTGGTATTGTTAAGTGACTGAATTTAGGAGCCAAAATTTCACAGTCGAATGAGCTAGACCCAGTAAAAATGTAATATTCAGATGATAGTTGAAGGAACAAAACTTACTTAAAAACGTCACAGCGCAACCACGTAACTCTCACATCTCATGAGAAAGGATTGCCCATCTTTACTAACACTGTAGCTGGTTTAAATTCTCTGAGGATGTTAATACCTTATTAAGTACTTCCAATGCTTTCATTAAAAATTGTATGAACGTCAAACAGAAAGTTGTGAGAATTTCGCAATCAAATTAGCAATGACTACTAAGTGAAGCAATTAGGAACAATTACAAAGATGAAATTATCGACTTTTGAGGTATCATTAAGAGTGGCTGGTCAACAAAACTGCGTACGGGGATCACCAACTGAGCTTCAATGTGTTAGTGCTAAACCTCACGATAACACTAGTATATATGTCCGCATGCCTCACAGCAGTAATCTATTTCATCCCCAATGCAATGTACATAAGAGTCGAGTACGGTGGAATATGTTTTTTTTCCAGGGAGTCTAGTTTAGCACTGATGACCTGGCACATTATAGCGTCTTCGATGATGTTCTGACTAGTGCGAGTGAAAGATGTGCTTACCTGATAGCCCGGTCCTGCTGACTCCTCTCAAACTCTCTGAAGGCTTCCTCCTGAGCGGCCCCGGAGTGTGAGAGGAGTCCGTGGTACGAAGGATGCAGCGCAGGAGGCGGCACTCCCGCCAGTTGCTTCCACACATTTGCAGGATTGCCATAGTAAGCGGCTGCTGCAGCTGCATTCAGGGGTGGTTGGAGCCCTGCCAGATGCAGTGTGTGACTATGAGGGAAGCCTAGCGCAGGGGGCAACGCACCAGCAGCAGCTGCAGCCACCAACGATGGATGTGCAGGCGCGGCGTGCGGAGACGGGTGATGAGGAGCTGGATGTGGTGGCGCAGGCGCATGAGGTTGGTAGGACATAGGATGTTGTAGGGGGTGGATGTGGCGGATGGCTTGCTCGGACTGCGAGAGCAAAGCCGGGTCCCGCCACACTCTCACCTCCTTGTTATTGCGGTGGTCCAGGGCGAAACTCGAAGCAGAACTACTGGCGTTGGTATTATGACTGCCGCCGCTGATTTGAGCAACGCTAGCCAAGTGAGCTGACGCTTGAAGAAAGCTTTTGGGGTTATGTTGAGGTGTAGGAGTATTGGGCTTGACTTCAGCCGAGGATGAACGTTCGTCGCTGAGGACAGACGAACGAGACACAGAGCGAGGCTCAGACACACTCACGCCTGAGTCGCTGGAGCCATCATCCATCCTGGGCTGTGGGGGCATGAGGGGTTGACACGCAGACGAGACTGGTACAGGGGACAAGTGCTGCTGTACTGACGCTGGGGATGGAGAGCTACAAGAGAGAAGAGGCGCTGCGGACGACAGGGCAGCATGATGCGCTGCAGACTGGGGAGGCTGCTGAGGTCTGAGCACGGCCGTAATGCTCACTGATGGAGGAGATGCAGGCCGCGACGGTGTGTGGGGAGCTGGTCCACTGGTTGCCGTAATACTAACCGCTCTTCCACTGACTCCCGCCACTACGCTCCCACCTCCACCACCGTTATTACCCACTCTATACACTGTCGTTCGCCCGCTTTGAGCGTTGTTCACCACCGCGCTGGTTTTCAGGTTACTAGAATTTCGAAAGTCTCCAGCCGCAGAGCTGACGACACACGTCGAACTTGTAGAGCCCTGCGATATGCTGCCTGGTGAAATGGTACGAGATCCTGAGACGCAGCGCTTCTTGGCAATGTACAAGTTGCTGTCACCCACGTGATCAATGGTATCTATTTGCGAGGAACTTGAATGGAAACCTTTAGGATTGTTTTTCGTGTTCAGTACTTCTATTACATCACATTCACCTGGAACTGATACTACTGAAGATTTATTTGTTTGATCACAGTTACTTGAATTCTTTTCAAACTCACTGCCTTTTGAACTTTTTGTCCGTTCAGAATTTTCATAGTAAACATTCACAGAAATCGAAGAACTGCCAGAATTATCAGTGACAGGACTCAGGCCTGATTTTCTAGATCCACGCGACAGAAGTTTGCTGGGGGAACAGGAAAGACGAGAACTTTGCTGATCTCGTATAGATGATGCTGAAGACGTTTCAGGCGCAGAACTAGATGGCGACGCTACGACAGTGACAATGGGAGCTATCGAGGAATCGTGTGAGCCTGTACTGGAAGCCGGAGCTGATGTGCGACACACTTCCAAACTCGGTGGTATGATCGGTAATGCAGAAGGCAGCGAAGGCTGAGCTGAAACTGAAGAGGAAGCTGGTGAGTTGGAAGAGCTTTGAGTAGACGAATTCGATTCTCTAAGGGATGAATAACCACTAGATGGAGAATTTAGAGGTGAACAGCTCGGCAAAGTATTTGTACTAATAACGCTACTTTTTACAACCGAAATGGAAGCGTTCTTGGATGAAAGAACTGAATTTGTACTGCTAGGTAACACGCCACTGCTTATGCAAGACCGTGTGCCGTTGTAGACCTCGTTAGGAGGGCCTTTTCTCGACGATAAATATACGACGGAGGATGGAGAAGAAGAATTGGATGATGGAGTGTTATGAGATATAGGAGCACTGGTAGTAATAACAGTGGTAGACGATGGTAAACGAGATGTGGGTGCACTGGTAGTAGTGATAGAAGTAGACGAAGGCAAACGTGTTGGTGGTGCACTTGTAGTAGTGAGGGTGGTAGAGGCAGGTAATCTAGTAAGCGGTGATGCAGAAGAAACAGACAAGGAAGAAGTGGATGAGGCTGGTCTAGAAGAATTCGAAAGAGTGGATGTGAAAGTGACCGTTGGGTGATGAGTTCGAGAGAAAGGCGGGGAAGTGGTAGTTAGAGTAGTTGACGATGGTAATTTACGAGTGATAGGAGAAGTTGATCCTAGTTCTGTGCTTATACAGTTTTTCGAAGGACTAAGAGAAGTACTAGAAGGGTAAGAAGTGTGGGACGACCCAGTTCTGGCAGGTAAATTATTATCTGGAAGTGGAATGTGAGCTTCTTTAACCAAAGGCTTAACGCATAGATTTTTTCTGAGATCAGGCGTTACTGAATTGGTAGAAGGTATTCTGCTCTGAGACTGAGGAGCTCCATGCGAACTACCATACGACGAGGCTTGGTTTTGAGCAGCAGAAATTGAGTAATGAGTCGATCTACTGAGCACTGAGACTCCACTATTTGATTTATCTGCACTTCTTGCAGACGACGACGACGACGATGAAGATGACGACGATGAAGATGACGATGAAGATGACGACGATGAAGATGATGACGATGATAAAGGAGACGAAGAAGGCAGCGACGGTTTCGTTGTGAGGGGCACCACAGAAGAGGCAGACGGCGTCAGCAGACTTGGTCGGGGTGTGAGCGGCAGAGGCCTACTGTCAGATCCTCCGCGTCTCCGGGATAAACGAGAGCTCGCCACTCCTGCAAACAAATAAAATATGTTACAATCATGTAGCAGATTTTAGTGAATCCTAGACAATATTTTAAAGACAACGACGAGCCGTTCAGAAAATTTAGGTATTTGTGTTAGCTTTAAATTACATACAAGCTGGAGATATGAAAAAGATCAAAAGTTTTGCCAAAGAAAAACTTCTTCAAAGAAGGATATTCTTATTCTTTAAGTGTTCTGCTTGCATAGGAATGAACTACTTTTCTACATGGGAAAAATTAATGGAGAGTAAATAAAATGAATTGAAATGAAGGAGAGCTTGATGGTCACAAAACATCATTGAAGCAGAGAGGAATAAAATAAAATAAACAGAATATACAACATGCACTAACATTTATTCTAGTTATCAAAACATAGAAAGGCATTAAACCACGAGTACGTTTAGCACGAATAGGAACACATGATTTTTCAACTCTTATGTGACGTAAGCACAAAAGAGAAAATATTTCGAAAAATTTGAAACTTGTATGAGCAATCGCAAGAATTGCAGGACAGAAGTAAGGCAAAAGTTAAAAATTCTCTAGTTCCAATATTTATTCGTTTTTTTACACGTAACATGAATATTTTTCAATGATGAAGCACAGAAAAAATACTTGCATTTAAGCGGCAAAATTAATGCAAATTATTTTAATATATTGCAAAGAAGGAGAACATGAAATAGTTTAAGTAAATTACATAAATACTCAAGTTCAATAGAATTCTATTAAATATAGTTCACTCCGCTTCCAAAAACATCCTGAGCAGCAATTTCTTTTTACTCACATATAATTATTCTAGAAATATTCTGTCCATAATAATCTCAGACTACACCATACTGATCAACAATAAATTTCAACATTGCTGAAAATAGACACATTCCACATTTCGTAGCGTGTCTACGCCCAAGATGAAAACTGGAGCTTTACTTACTCGATAATAGTTATGGAGTAATGTAAAATATTCGCTGAAGTTATATTGGAATGGTGAAGAACCACAACAGGAACATGAGTTCCTAATGCAAAGCAAAAAGAGCAGCACAAGTGAAGAGTACACGCCTAGTCAACAATGTGTTGAGTCCGTACTGAGCTGTCGACCGTAGTCGCTCACAGTGGCTCCACTGATAAAGAAGATAATGCCACACAGCTTATCAAAAGGCACTAGACTGTTAAGTGTCGTAATATATTAACGATTATATGAGTGTGTTTTATCGCGTTTTTTCCATCTCGGGGCAACCTCATTTAATGAAACTCGGGTGCTTTGTAAAGTAGTAAAATGCAATTGGCACTTTCATTAATTATTGGCGTGTGATGTTCCATCTTAACGAGTGTTCCAACAAGTTGTTATGTGCGACTCTTAGTACAAACAATGAGCTTGTCAGAGTACGGATTGCAAACAGCACAACAAGAAAAGATGGTGTCATAGTCACACACTTGGGCTCGTATATTAAATATATTACTACGTTTAGAACTCTCATGAGATGCAGTGCCTTCACGAGTAAAATAATGTTTCGCCTTATACTCTGGACATCAAAAACGACACAAATGACTGTTACCGGATGCCTTATGACTCACGATTCAATTATTTCTCAAGTATAAGCATAGTAGAGTACATGTATAAGTGAAGCATAAATTCTGTCATAAAGTATACCACAACTCAGAATAAAACGAAAAACAAGAACAAGAACAAGAAGGTAACATGTGCACTGTACCAATGCACGAAGCTTTTACTAGGGTGGGGTTTACTATCGCATGGTGCAGTCTCTCATGCGACATGATGTTTATTACTATCGCACTATAAAGTATGCTCTTATCAGTTGCAACACATAAGTTTAGCATTTTGTAAAACATTAAACCTACGGTCCTTATCAGACTGTCACGATTAGGCGCCTCATCATTATATATCAAGTATCAACTAACTTTTATTTCATGATCACAGATAAGAGTCAATTTCTAATTGCCACTTCACACTGACTCGTTGAAGGGCAATTAAGGTTTCAGAAAAACACTTCAATAATACCGATATAAGCCGAAATATTAATATTTTAGCTCTTCCCGAGCCGAGACCAAAACGGCATATGCGGTTCACTTCGAATAGAAGTGATATTGTCATGGATTTAGAATTGGGGATTATAATCTACCATAGTGCAGAACATCAATAAAAATGAGCAGCCGTGCACAGGAGTCAGAGTACCTCATGAACTTTAAAATAACATCTAGAAGTTGGTTTGCTCCCGGCATCATGCAAGCAGCCGGCACGCAAGCAGAGAGCCATCCACTTTTTTTACAATTCTTGCCGTTTTACTTTATTCGCCAGTGGAGGTTTTTATATTTTTACAGGGTGAAGCAAAGCACGTCCGTTGTAAAGTGACAGACGAGCACGTCTCGACGTCGCGTTTGTGACGTGCAGACCCTCAATTGCAAGTCACGTTCAATGGAAGCCTCACAGAATTAAAGCCAGAAAAACCAACCTCGACATGACAAAGACGATATCATGACTGGCAGTTTTTCTTCTCCACAATTATTCCGTTAATGAGGGAAATAAACGACTCGAATTGAAGCAAATTCTAAAAGATAATATATATGGCCGTAAGAATCTTCAAGTCAATGCATTTTTCATTGAAGTAACAATTAACATTAACTTGATCGAAATTTCAGTTATTGCTAAGGATAAGGAGTGCAGCAAAATAGAATCTTTAAAGATTGTTACAGCCTCAAAGACCAAACACAACTACGTACACACATGAGACTAATTCAATTTTAAAGTGCAGCAATTCCAGCTCAATAACATTTGCTCACATGAAAAACAACTAACACTTAACCGGAAAATTCTCGTCCTCGAACGCAAATGTCAGCAAATCGCTCAGCGCTGCTACAAAGTTCACACCTGAGGCCTTGGTAGAAAGTTCATTCGCTACAACATAAATGTTCGTAACCAAGCACGAACTTCCCCACTACATACAATATTCATAACCTCACTGCAATCACACTTGTAATTTCAACAAACTCATGCGATATTCACATTCATGTGCTGATTTCACAATTGCAGCCCATGTTCACATGCAGTCTGCCACTCAACGTCGTGGTCTTAACAAAAGAATACTTATACCATTAAAGCAAAAATAAATAATTTTTAGCAGAAAAAGCAGAAATCACGCACGACTGGAAAAGGAATGCTGTCAAACTGCTTACGTAATGGCAAATGCACACCAAAAATACTAGCAACGAGACACAAGAAATAATACAACACTACCAGGAAAAGTGCAAAGAAATCAACAAAATCAGATTAATCACTCTTACGTGGTGTATGCCAATAGATAAAACTGAGTCAGAATCAAAACGACTTCATTTTCAGAGCTGTACAAGTCATTGAATGAGGATATTAACGCACAAAAGATGAATAGTCATGGAATACTCCTCAGAAGCATATCTATCAAATTTAAAAGTGAAACCATGACGTCAATGGTTTATGAAAAGAGAGATAAATGTCGGTCGTTGAAAGGGGAACTGAAACCTTTTTAAACTAGCTTCTAACATCGCGTATGAACAGAACTAAGGCTGCTAACACAAAATTGTAAAATTGTGCACCGCTACTAGTCTCATTTGGTGACCACGTCAGGCGTGATTTATGAGTGCATTAGAAAATGCCGGAGGCGTCACATGAAACGAGTTCGGTTAAGTGAAGCGGGCTGAGCTAAAGCAAGTGTCACGGAGCCACAGCACGATTGATGATCCACCTCGTCATGGCCTGTTAGGAGACGCTTTTTAAAGGCTCACAGGAACGTGCATGCGACGTTGAAACGTAACGGGTCACGCGACTGTGCCAATGCTGTACAAACTTCACTGACTTTGCAGTGCATAGGCATGTCGATATCGTTGCATGGGCACCAAAATGAACAAGCTACTTAACAAGATGAGATCTGACACACACAACAGAACACGAATGAGATTGTCCAATGAAAAATAAAAAAATTCAGGCGATATGATAATAGAAAAACAAGGTGTTTGGTTTTACAAGTCAATCACAGATTTAATTTAATAAGATTTGAACACATCTGGCAATAGAATCACCAGCTTGGTCGACATCACCAGCTTGGTCGACTGGTATCACCAGCTTGGTCGACTGGTATCACCAGCTTGGTCGACTGATATCACCAGCTTGGTCGACTGGTGAGCGAATCTGCTTGCGAGCGGAAAGACCCGGGTTCGAATCCCGCTGCCGACATGGTTGACGCGGCTAGAATTACGGCATGGGACTTGGGTAAAAAACCGAATAATTATCGAAGTAATTATCCGACCCAAGAATGGGCCCGAAGGTTCGTTCCTATAGCCTCATTCTATTCTATTCTATTCTAGAGCAAACGACCATTAAACTAGAATAATACATGAACTAACTGTAAGAGAGCCAGCACAAGACACTAAAAATAGCTCAAGACACAACCAGGACCACAACTCTGATACACATGACCCACTGCAAAATTGAGGAGAACCGGCACCTGTTCAGTTCTCAGCAACAGGGATAAGAACTGCCTGATGCCTGTAAAAGGGGTATGAAAGAAAACTGCTCACTGTTGTTTTCTACATATGAAATACAAGCATGGCTTTCGTGATGGTGTAATCAGTGTTTTGATAATGAACAGTACTTTTCAACCTTTCAGTTGAAATAAATGGAAAAAATTAAATTGTTTTGCCCATTTATTTATTTGTCTCGGTTGTTTTATTTATTTTATAATTCCTTTATTTGTTTTAGAACACATACCAAAGCTTAAGAAATAATTTTCATCGGTCATGTGAAATGAATCGTATTAATTTAGAATTTCACGATATTTTTTCCGTTGTTTGGAGTTCAGCTTGAAAGGAAATACTGAAGCTGGATATATACGAATTATCAAGTGAAAAGTTTTATTAAGGAATTATTAAAACTTCAAGGAACGGTGAAAGACGATCAACAAAGTTAAATTTATGGAAAAACGCGTGATTTTGTAACGGCTTTCAAATTGAGACCATGAATTTTCCCTTTGACTCTACCGTAGTGGCAGCTGATACTTTAAACGCTCACAGTCTGCACATGAACGTGATACAATGCATCTAAATACAAGTCTGAATTATTATTTTTAATATTACAGTGACCGAGGAATTCGAGGTGCAGAAGTCACAAAAACGTTACCTTCAACTTCGTTCACCTGGCACGAGTTTTGTAAGTTGTGCAAACCATCACGAAGCTCTTAATTAGCTGAACTGACTGCCTAGAACTGCACGACTGAATACAAGTAGGGTGCCATCAAACAAAAGAAGAGCTGGAAAAATTTGGCAGCTTATAGACGAAGGCTCGGTAGGCATAAACATCGCTAAGCTAACCCCCACCGACGGTGTTAAGCGGACACGTCTGTCAGAGTAAACAGAGGAAATGTTAGCAAACAACTGTCAAAGGCGGTCAGCATTACGAGGGAAGCTTCCTAGACACACCACGCTAATGCTGGCAACACATCCACCAAAATGTAAGAAACATACCGTCAACAAGTTTGACACAATTTTTCCGCTTGCTTACACGACTGAAATGAACTAAGTTTCCTTACAAGGGACTGAACATCAAAGAGTTGGACAACGGCAAAATGTTATAGATGATGAAAGTTTATGCAAAAGAAGGTAATGAAACACAAGCCAATACTTTTATCTGACAACCGGAGACGAGACAGATAGAAACCTGTCGTTGAAGGCTAATCAATTATCAAGAGATAGAACTATATCGGTCGATAACACCATAAGCGGTATATGGACGATGCCACCTGTCAATACTCGAGAGAACCTTAGGAAACCGTTTTACATGGTAAAAATATGAGATCTTATATACGACGAAGTGTCAGGTCGTTAGCTATACCTTACATCTTCGTGTCCAACAGTACACGATTCGTAGGTTAATATTAAGAAAATAAAATTTATTAAGATGCAGAAATGATAACAGTCGAACAAATAAACATAACACTAGCATCGTTGAAAACTCTTGAAAATTTATAGATTTCAATTATCACAACTTCCAAGCGAGATGTGTAAGTTTATCACGACGCAACAAAAACTCGACATAACAGCCTGCAAAAAAACAATTCCAATAATTGTTCAAGATTAATGCATCATACCATGAATGGGTTCCAAAAAGAATTTGATGTACATGTATAAATGTCTTCAAACTCCACCGTTTGAGAAAGGCAACGAAGAATTTTAAAATTTCCTTTGCCAGTGTGACCAGTTCAAACGTCATAGTTAAAATACAAGAACTAAAATTATTGTTATAGATCGATCAGGTCATGTTTTATAGACAGCATGAGAAGAAAGAAAAATGGAAATTTGGATAGTAGTTTATGTTCATACTTATGTACTGAAAGCAACAGCTTCAGTGAGACGGTAAATATAGAAACCGTTATTTGCTGAACGGCGCAGAACAAGACAAAGCTATCATAGGCGAACAGTTAAGCTGCTGCAGCCAGCATGCAAGAAAACAAGCAAACATTCTTCAGCGATTAGGACTGACACATGAAGCGATAAAACTTACTATCGCACTAAACGAAGACCTCAAGTAATGTATAAAATAGATACGTAAAGTGCTTGACAGTTTATATCCCTGATAGCAAAATGCATTGCTTTTTAGGGGAAATAGACAACATTATAATAAGATCAGTTAGTACGACAGGGTGTGCACAAGTGTACGAGATCAAGCAGCTGTCAGCGATGATGTATCTGGTATGGTAGCTATCGCAACATATGCTCCTTTTTCTGCTCCAAAACCTGTTTCTAAAAAATCAAGACCTCGATCGATCGTTATGAATCGGGCTGTCGGTGGACGTCCCACTTTTTGCTGGTCTAATACCAGTACAATGAGGAGCCTCCAAATAGCCCAGGTTGAACGTTCATGGGATGCAGTGAACGATATCAACACAGAAAAAATCAAATTATCAAGACAACTGGTACTTATTTATTTCCATTTCGTACATTCACTACTGGTAAGAGAATAAAAATG
Organism: Trinorchestia longiramus; assembly: GCA_006783055.1. Lineage (NCBI taxonomy): Eukaryota > Metazoa > Arthropoda > Malacostraca > Amphipoda > Talitridae > Trinorchestia > Trinorchestia longiramus. The sequence goes on from VCRD01000518.1 coordinate 89,951, forward strand.
ATAGCGCTCAGAGACTTTAAAATGTGTCCGGATATCACTGGTTATCGAAGATATCAAAGGCCGACACACAACACGTGAATGAGCGTAAGAACATTAAATAGCACGAGCCCAGATCACAAGCGATTGAATGAACAAACAAGCGATAAAAGGAGTGGTCGGAACTGTTAGGAAAGTTTGGAGATGCGAGTTGGTCCGATGCCGCCGCTGAAGTGAAGTCACGCTCGATGTGGCACGACGCTTTTCCAAGCCCTCATGTGTGATCAAGAAACTTGTTCACAGTCTTGCAACTTTGAGCTCAAGCCATCCAACTCCAAACTCAGCCGTCAACTTGCAGCGCAAAGTTCCAACTTTATCACTAGAAGTTTTAACTTCATCAATAAAGTTTCAACTTATTACACAAGTTTTAAATGGAGTGAGTTGGGAGAGGGTCGTAGCAGAGCAGAAATTCTGTTGTGGCATCGCTGTATACGTAACGTTCTCTCAAGATTCTTGCAGAGACGTACAAAATGTCAATGTAAGAATGAAAAGGGATATTTGGAAACCTATAAATAGCAGAGAAATACGAAATAAATTGAATCCAGAACTAATATCAGTCATTGTCAGACGAGATAAGTTCTTACTAGGAACAGAAAGACTTCACAGAATTAGTTCATACAGTAAAATGCACCTGGTAAAAAAACTGAGCGGCATAAGTATTTCTGCCCAAGAATATCTTCGTATACAATTCTCAATTTCGCGACTGACCAATTTAAAGTGGTAAGGAATGGATCGATAATTTATTATAATATAAATTAGAGCAAAAGAAATCTTTTGTCTTAGTGAGCATGTTCCACAGACACATTCAAAGCTATTCGAAGGAGCTCGGTCTATGTTGTATTAACCCTTTAGCGACCAATTTTTTTTTCTAGTTTGTACGTGTAAGCTCACAAAGACCGTCTGTACACTGATGCAATGAAGCACGCTGAGAGCCAGGCAGCCAAAAGAACGACGCTGTAACATGCCGCCGCGTTCAAACCTAGTAGCAACCTCACATTGCTCACTGTTTAATTATTAGAACAATTCTCCCAAAGACCGTGAAAGAGGATCGTATGGTCCTTTTCGTCGTTAAATGGTTAAGAGAAGTCAAGGCGAGTACTGAGGTTATCTTCGGCGTATCGCACCTACAGGTACAGACTATGCATAGTTATCAGACGCGCATAATTCGTATATTCATCATAGGATCGCATTTTATCAGAGATTGAAACTTCAAAATACTTTTCACTAATCATAGAATTAATTTAATATAGAATGCAAGGAAACATTATACAAGTTAATATATTTAGAACACAAAATGTACCGAAATATTTTTGTTATAGATGATTTCATTAAGGCCACACATAAAAGTGCATACTTTCTAAAGGTAAACGTTCTTATACGCATGCACATCCGACAAAGTGGACCAAATCCCTGTGCGTATACTTGAGTGTAGAACGTACATCCGTTTACCATAATTCCTTCATTGACAAAACGTTATACCTTCATTGACAACAGGTAATAAAGAACTTCGACAGCGATTGTTCTTTGCTACACAATGAAACTCGATACGAAAAGTTGAACTAAATAATTCATGAGAACGGTAACATGCCTCCAAATACAGAAGAAAGACATCTAGGATCGATTAATCGGTGGGACACAATAGAAAGAGATGAGTGTAACGCAACCTGATGTATAATGGCGAATAGCAAGAACAATGAACGACGATGTCCAACGTACACAAAATGCGACAATGTACTCAAAATGAAGCGAAGAAAGTAAACTGAGCTAGCACGAAGCTTGTCCTTTAGAGCAGTAAATAACACAAACTTTAGATAAAAGTGAGCAAAATTGAGCTATACGATTAAGTAAAAGAAAACTAATATTAAACAGAATAATTTTCAGAAGAATTCAATTTTAGGATACGAGAAACAGGTGCCATGGCAATGGTGTTGAGTCATACTGCTACAGAGCTCGGTTACCTACACAGCTGAGTTGAGTACGACAGGGTGTGCACAAGTGTACGAGGAGATCAAGCAGCTGTGAGCGATGATGTATCTGGTATGGTAGCTATCGCAACATATACTCCTTTTTTTGCTCCAGAACCTGTTTCTAAAAAATCAAGACCTCGATCGATCGTTATGAATCGGGCGGTCGGTGGACGCACCACTTTTTGCTGGTCTCATACCGGTACACTGAGGAGCCTTCGATCAGGTCTCCATATCCTGCCTCACTATTAGGCTCCGATAGCCAGCGGCAAAACAGCTTCCACGCCATGAAGTCATCACACGAATACGCTACGAGCAAGAAATACAGTTCAAATAAATGTCATGACAGCAACGGCTCAATGACAAAGGTAAAAAAAATAAGTTAGCAAATTGTCTACATCAATTTTTACACGTCGACACGATGTAGCTAGTAGAGAATCAAACAAGTGACGGGCATTTTGCAAATTGAACGAAAAAAATGAGTTCATATATTATACAAAAGAAGAACACCTAATTTTCCAGACCCGGATAGAAAATTCAAATAAAATTTAAATAGTCAAACAATAATCAACATCAATGTTCGAGGAATGAAAAGAGATAAAGAAATGATACAAGAGCACACAAGTAAGTGCATGTTCTGACACATGTTCTCAGAACGCTCAATGAACTCAGGTGAATAGGTTGTACCCTGTAACCTCTCATTCTCAGGAAGAAAAAATAATCATAGTTAACTCAGCTGTCAACGCACAGCTCTGGTGAGAAGTCGACGTGTCAAAAGCTGAAAAAACGATAGTTCAAAACTAAAAAAAGGATGAGTCAGCAAAAAAATTATTCCCTACGAATATTATCATTGACAGAAAGTCTAAATTATATGATATTGATATATTCTTACTAAATAAGAGCTCAGTGGATCGCCACGTACGAAATCGCAATTTCAATGATTTCATTGAAGCCGTCAGCAAAAGAGAAGTAATAAATTCTGAATTATTGTATTTTTACTGCTTAAAAAGCGCAGAAATTCCACACAAAATTGTTCGCCAAAACTGTAACTGGAATGCAGTCATACGGAAAATAGTAGGAAAAAATAAGGTATAACTCAATTCTGGAGTTGAGAGCTGTCTGTCGTGAGTGGGATCATTTCTTTATCAGAGAGAGGAAGTCTGACAAACAAACAAAGCTTTCACCGATCAAAACAGGATGACGTATTTGCCACTTTAGATAATGAATAACTTCCACCATATATGGTTTTGAACATTAGACTCAGAAATTTTAAGATTCTTACGTTACGTAACAATTGCCGTGGAATGGAGTCAGTCTACCTACTACTGTATGAGTCTGCAAACAATGTGTATCTCCTAAAAGTTAATGAAGCGCACAAAATTGTAAACCATCTTAACATTCATAGCAAATAATTTACATAGCCATGGAATTTTTCGGAAAACACGGAGATTTATATAAAATATTTAGATTTTCTGACGCCCAACTCTATTTTACAGGAGTGTGTTATGTGCCATGAATTTCCTGTAAAACATAAGAATGTAAAACACGTTACGAAATATTAGACTAAATTCATAAAAATTGTGGCATGGGTTTCGTTCATGGCCACAAAAAAAGCGACAGCTCAGAACACTCTCGTACAATAGCCGAGCCACGACGACGGTCATCACAGCCGTATTAAGCTGAAGATTAAAGTTCAATGGCGAGGCAGCTCGGACAGTGGAACAACAGTCATTTCTCAAGAGCGACGGTACTCACAGGAGCTATATTTGAACTTCAGCGCGCACGGATGTGTGCACGCAACACGGTGGTGTATGATCGACGCTTCACGCATTTAAAATTATGATGGGAACGTCCGAGTGAGACTCAACCACATAGGAGTTATAATTGATATACACGTACACATACATACTCGCCTGCGAGCGTGAGCGCGCGCGCACACACACATACACACACACACACACACACACGCATACGCTCAATGTGAATGATAATCGAGGTCAACGAGCTACACGAGAGAATTCAAAAGAGGTTTATAATTCAGCTCTCAGAAGCAAGTGACAGCTCAATAGAAAGGTGCACAACCAGGCACTTAGTGAGAAAAAAAGTATTTGAGAAGAAATGATTCAATAATGTCTGCAGGATCATCATACACGTACACACTGGTGAGGAATGTTTAAATGAAGCTTCGAACACTTGTGAGCCGATGACAAATAAGGCAAGTGTTCAAGTGAACTGAACACCTGAGTCAGTTCAACAGCTGCACACTGAATTCACCCAAGTACTTTGATGAGAAAAGTTCAGTTCACGAAATAGAGCTCAAAGTTGTAGTTGTTACTGCAACAGTCACAAATTTCAACTTAAACCCACGTTTCGCAGAATAGTTAATAAAAATGAAGGATCAGAAACAAAACATAAAAATATTTCAGGCGTAATTTTACCCTTGATGCCACTTCAGAAAACAGTTACGAAAGCAAGATGAATAAAAACCCATTGTCCAGTTGACGTGCAATAGGCTAGAAAGGCATTAGAAATATCGCCCATTAGGTGTTGTCAGAAAAAAGAGACTAAAAAACTGCAAACATTCCTCGTACCTAAAGCATGTTTATGTATGTCACTGTCAACACTTTCCTTGTTGTGCTCCGAGCCTCAAGATGACTATATTTGTCACTCAGCTAAAATAAATGCGTATTAATGGTAAGGAAAGTTAGCCATTCGCACGTAAACGTTCGTATGAACTAAGAACACACATCATGGCACAGTTACGACACTACACAACATAACTGATCATAGTACAGTTACGATACTACACGACACAACTGAGCATTGTACAGTTACAACACTACATGATACAACTGATCATGTTACAGTTACAAGACTACACGACACAACTGATCATGGTACAGTTACAAGACTACACGACACAACTGATCATGGTACAGTTACAACACTACACGACACAACTGATCATGGTACAGTTACAACACTACACGACACAACTGATCATGGTACAGTTACAACACTACATGACACAACTGATCATGGCACAGTTACAACACTACACGATGCAACTGATCATGGTACAGTTACAACACTACACGACACAACTGAGCATTGTACAGTTACGACACTACATCATAAATTGATCATGGTACAGTTACAACGCTGTACGTGACACCACAACTGATAGAACAAAAAACATGAGCTATAATCAACATATGTTGTCAGAGGAAAGCTTGCCCAGGAATAAATAGAAATGCATGTTTCTCGACTGTATATGAACCCGTCATGAATAAGAAAACATTCATATGCATCTATCAGCCTGGCTTTCACCCAGTGCCTATTATAGCTAAGTTGATATTGTATACATTCAATCCATGCCGTTTCAAACACGTAGATTTTGAGAATTTTTATGTTCTCAGCGCATACTTATTAATTATATGATTAAAGACGAAAAAAAAAATTAAACAAAACAAAACAAAAAAGTTGATGCTGCAAATTTAAGTGCAGGAATGAAGTCTTGGGACATTAATAGATGTTGAGTAACGCAAATAAGCCTCACATTTTCCTCAACGAAGAATGAAAACAATAATCAGACCGTGCACAAAGTGAAAAAAAGTCATACGTTATTTTAGCTGGCACGGAAACAACAGGTATCACAGGGCACACACTGTATGTTAACCACGAAATAAGCCCCAGAAAAAACAAACGAGCAGCGCACAATTCTCTTTCTTTACAGTACGAAGGTTTAAAACTCGTTGGACTCCACAATCAGCTGAGCAACTCTTGGCAAGAAAAAAAATTGCGCAAAGGCGGATCAAATTCTTGGCACGTTTACAACGCTCTGCAATAATTGTAGGTGAGATAACAGACACTAATATTTAATAAGGATGCCACACTAACGCGACATTAGGAATAAAATTTCTCAAGACAGAGAAAGTTTTAGTGGCTTTTAGTATAGAATAGTGCGTTTATTCTATTCACTTGAAATGGAAAGTTAAATAACACAAATTGTGTGTTTTGTGACTAATTCTTCCAAATAAGTTTAATTATTCACCTTTAGTAGATTCAGCTTCAAGATAGCGTACCTGCATTTAAGAATGCAAGGCAACTTATTTTGAGTAAATAATGTCATTGCTGTACAAAGTCCATGACAAAAATTGCTTTGATAATCAAGACGCAACCATGATTATGCTGCCCTCAGAAGTAAACGAGATATTTGCGCCCCTGCAGACTGTAACATCAGTTTCCTAATGCATACATAAAAGTTACGGAAGCGAAAAAATTATCTCGCATTGTAATACGTAGAAAGACCCATGAATTATAATCTAAGGATCGATCACTGATTAGAACAATAATTGAGGCGCATCGCAAAGCTGAGTTTCTTCCAACAAAACACGTCGTTGCAGAAATATCATATAAGAAAGAAAAGGTACCATCGGCGCTAATTGATAAGATATACTACAATAAAACCTTTTGGAGTTCAGCTGAATAACTTGCGAGACTCCTAATAAATAAATAAATAAATAAATAAAGACACGGGGTGATATGAATTCCT
>VCRD01000518.1:97298-157575 GCA_006783055.1 Trinorchestia longiramus
GGTTTAAAACTCGTTGGACTCCACAATCAGCTGAGCAACTCTTGGCAAGAAAAAAAATTGCGCAAAGGCGGATCAAATTCTTGGCACGTTTACAACACTCTGCAATAATTGTAGGTGAGATAACAGACACTAATATTTAATAAGGATGCCACACTAACGCGACATTAGGAATAAAATTTCTCAAGACAGAGAAAGTTTTAGTGGCTTTTAGAATAGAATAGTGCTTTTATTCTATTCACTTGAAATGGAAAGTTAAATAACACAAATTGTGTGTTTTACGACTAATTCTTCCGAATAAGTTTAATTATTCACCTTTAGTAGATTCAGCTCCAAGATAGCGTACCTGCATTTAAGAATGCAAGGCAACTTATTTTGAGTAAATAATGTCATTGCTGTACAAAGTCCATGACAAAAATTGCTTTGATAATCAAAACGCAACCATGATTATGCTGCACTCAAAAGCAAACAAGATATTTGCGCCCCTGCAGACTGTAACATCAGTTTCCTAATGCATACATAGAAGTTACGGAAGCGAAAAAATTATCTCACATAGTAATACGTAGAAAGACCCATGAATTATAATCTAAGGATCGATCACTGATTAGAACAATAACTGAGGCGCATCGCAAAGCTGAGTTTCTTCTAACAAAACACGTCGTTGCAGAAATATCATATAAGAAAGAAAAGGTACCATCGGCGCTAATTGATAAGATATACTACAATAAAACCTATTTGGAGTTCAGCTGAATAACTTGCGAGACTCCTAATAAATAAATAAATAAATAAAGACACGGGGTGATATGAATTCCTAACACCGCTCCGTGCATCGCCACTTGAGAGACGCAACAAAAAGATTACACAGAACAAAGCCCGAGTCCTCCTCCTTAAAAAAAATAAAGGACCAGCAAAAAAATAACAAAAAAGATCTCGCCTGACAACGAAAACGCGAAAAGAAAAAAACTGAAGCAAAAAAAGCTCTAGCTTGGGGGCTCGTAAGCCAGAAACTGAGGCGCTTCAAAAGGCACGTTTTTCTTCTTCGGAATTTAGAGAAGCTCATCACTCCGACATAGATGGGGCGGTGAAGCATCACAAATTATGGTCTAGAACAAGAACCGAAGTTGCAGTACACTTCATCTTATGTAAATGAGAAATTTTACAACGTCAAGTATACTTGGAAAATCATTGATGAAAACTAACTTTTCCCAGGCTGTCGTCTGCTTGTGCAGTTCCGTTCAATCTGTAGAGTTCTGCTGTACTCTAATAAAACAGTAGAAGAAAAAAGTGGAATAGTGAAAATTTTACGGGCACCTGCATATTATAACAGATAATAACACAAGAAAAGCTTCACTCACAGAAATTCCTATAACAGTAATCAAGATTTTTATTCAACTTTATAGGTAAACATGTTTGACCTAAAAAAGGCGTTCTTATCTAACACATCTGTTCAAGCAGCATGCACGTACGAGTGCTTGAAAATATTAGAAAATATCAAATGCTGGCTAAGGAATTACCTTCGAATGCAACGTTAAGAAATATATCTGACAAGATTTCATCGATATTTTTTACATATCACCATCATTATAAATTTCACTTGTAATTATAGATCCCTATTTGCACAACGAGGAACAAATCGTTGAAAGGCACTTCATTTACCCTTTGATTATGAAGATCAATACTGAGACTAGACGAGGGAAATATCTTTCACAACACTCCTCGCATTCGCTAACTAATAATTCTAAGAGATACAGCGGATCAACATGACGTCATTATCAAGGACATAATAGTCGAATACATATTGACACTACACGCTGTTTCTCCACTTCAATTCTTTAATTAGCTTCAAGTACATGCCATCAAATTTGTTCTAGAAATCTAGGTATTTCATTTCGTTCACTTTTGTTTGCTGATACCGGATTTTTTAACGCGGGAATCAACAGGAGCAGATGAAAACTATCCTACAGAGCATGCATTTTCAAGCCAATTTTCAATAATATTTTAGCTCATTTCGTAATTCTAACTCGTTTTTAGATAAGGACACACTTGACCTTAAGTTATGAAAGGCAGCACAATCATCACTAAATTTATAAGCTAAGGGAACGATAAGAGATCAATAGAGTGGCGCTGATTATATGGCAGGTCTATACACTGGTACCGATCTCCACTGCTTTTTCAACCCCAGACGGAGAAGTCCACCTCGATTCCGAGTCGGTCGATGTACACTCTAAGTTTGGTATCATGCAATAGAGCTATCAGGTATATTAGAAGTAATGGGTTGGAACAATGAATTGTGAATATCGTTCAAGAACAAAGAACGGCTGGTGAGGTGATGCAATGTAACGTAAAACAAATTTTTCTAGTGAGATGAGAAAGTAGTAAAAATTCATGAAGAAAAAGGAACATAAACAGACACAATAACAATCTTGGCGCACGTACGAGAAGAAAGCGTAATGGTAAGACTACATTAGAACTAAAATAGTATGTATTCAAGACCAGGCGCATGCATGAAAGCCAATTTTCTTCGAGGATATTTTACCAAATGAAGCGTGTCATATACAAAGGAAATAAATTACAATAAATAGTGCCAATACTGGTATGATGAATTGGAGAAAAATAAGAGCTCTCATAATAGAAAAATATTCCGTAATGAATAAACTCATAATTTGTTTTATTCCACTGATTCCTTATTTTTACGTGTACGGTTGAACGAACCCACAATTGAAAACTGTACAGGGTGTCCATAGTCTCTTATAAAAGTCTCTCGTAAAGTCTCAACAGCACCTCTTTCACAAACAGGATTCCTGAAACACACAAATGCAAAATGTGATTAAAAACTTTCACAAACACTGAATACAATAAAACAATTCTGAATAAAATATCTTATCAATTGCATTTGCAATAAATTTTTGAAATGGTAAAGAGACTTTATGGACACCCTGTACTATACGTAGGTAAAACTTCGATACAAAATTAAAAACTCAGATTACGCATGGAACGACAAACGTGTTTTTCTTCACCATTTCTCTTCCCTGTAAATACAGAGTAGCTTATGATGCAACTATAGCTGTAAAAAAATACGTTCACAAGCACAAGCGGGAGTGAACTAAGCTGTACGTTGAGGAGAAAGCCCACCTCAAATGCTGCTGTCATGTGTCTTTGAGAGTCTGACAGCCAGATGACAGCGAGTGACACAAGCTCACGTCAAATGTTTACAGACCACGAAGGTCACTCATGTCTGAACACTGAGATCATCTTCTGCACAAATACAATGCGGATTTACTTCATTCAGTAAGCGCCACTCACTTATAATCTTGAACTGAAAAGTTTCAATCAAAATCGACCCATCGTCAACGTCACGATCAATCATAAATTGTTGAATCAGGATCAAGTTAAACAAAATTATTTATCTCCTTTAAAACATGAACAGCAAAGCAATACCATTTTCTTTTAGCTGTCCCCATTAAATAAATGCTACTGTTTATTTAGATGAAGACTGAAAAGTTAATTTGAGATCTACTCAATGAAGTAGAAATATCTGTACCATGCTCTTGTACAATTATTCAACACGAACTAATCTTTTTCCAGAAACAGCACAATCTCAACATAAAACTAGCATGCACTTAGATAGAGAGAGGCAACAAAGCCGTCACACGCACACGTTGCAGGTGTTCACTTCTATAATTTAATTTTGAAGTGAGGCTCAGTTTGCGTGGAACAAAGGCGCTCTAGGAAGACCACGCTTTACCCACCCCATTACGACCTCAAATGAATTGAAAACGTAAAAACTGTGAACGAGCAACTGAATTGCACAAACTTTTCAGATGATGAATAGAGGCATGAAATCTCTAGCACTGAATGTATTTAAAAAGGCGTCAGAGCACCGATGCGTTAATAAACACTACAAACGCAGGAGCAAAAGATGAGCCAGATGCTTAACGGAGACTAAGGCAAGACTACGCAGGAAATGCCTGAGGTTCGACGAGAACCTCATCATGGAGCGAGGGAAGCATGCTATCAAATGTTTAAATTCAGCACATCCTGTGATTTGGTCATTTCCGAGGTGAGCCTGATAAGAAAATGTGTGCTGCAGCTTGGCTACTGAAAGTAACGGTGATTTAATTTTGTTACGGTGAACTTGCACCAATTAAGCGTTAGAAATTTTAGTATACAAATATCATACTCGAAATAATTTGACTTGAAAACAGTAGAAGGCATCAATATTATCACATCAGCGTGAAAGCCAGTGATAACGAACTTGAAGAATATAGTGCAAAATAAGTTAAAAATAAATAAGTAGAGTTAAACTTCATCAGTATCATTAATCAAATGAGTGAAAAGTGAACGCATAATTAAAACTGGTAACACATAAACCCGAAAGCGAAATTGACGGTAAGACTAAGAATTTTACTTTCTCTGCCGTTTTCCTAACGGTGTAATAGAAAGATGTCTTACATGAGCAAGGACGCAATTTACCCATTTACGAGTCATACGTAACCACTTTGCTTTCACGTCGATTGCTCTGCATTCGTCACAGAATCAATGTTATGATTACTTCCAGTCAGGCGCCGTCGCACTGCGCACAGCTAAAACATTCAGAGGACGTATTATTCAGAAGTACTCGTTCGGTACTTGTGCAAAAGAACTCCCACCCGTAGAATAATACCATGTGACAAACTGTATACACGATAAGGATAGGTTATCAGCAGATAAAGTGAGTGATATATGGTCCTCGATGAGCACGACTCTCTACAGCGCGCACATGAGAGTACATTTGATAAGTGCGCACCTCACACTGAGGAGCGCGTCATCAGCACATTGTAGGCTGCACACACGCACGTGAAAACGCACATCACGAACGGCGGTGACAACAACTCGAACCCGAGCTCCAGGAAGCGTGGGGTGGAAAAACGACCGCTCCTTTTCTCCCCACTCCAATTTATTTAAAAAAATGGAGCTAAAACCGTGCAGTGGAGGCGAACGCTGCGGTCATGACGAGGGAAATAAGTGGAGCGTGAGTGATGCGAGCTCCTCCCAGGAAACCAAGCTCAGCTGACACTCCAAGGGCACGACACGCATGGTGTCTTCCCGAATGGCTCATCGGGTAAAGTAATGTAATTGTGTAATGGCCTTAACTAATGAACATTGTTAAATTAAATTTGTGATAATAAAAATATTCTGAGGCTACATAGCTATATATGTGTCATAAGTCCTGCTGCAATTGGGCAATTTTGGAATTGAGTTCAGATTTGGAAAATATGTCGTAGACTGCGATTGTGTTTCTATCGTAACATCAAATTTGAATTTCTGCAAGGCTTCGTTCTCCCAAGGTATCCGCTTTATTAATTTTAAATCAATCATTTATGGATAACTTAAAGTACCATATACGTTTTAATAGTTAGGAATATGCTCGCTCTAGTATCTCAAAGTCGAACGCATGAAACCTTTGCCGAGTCCGAGAAGTGTACTACATTAATTTCACATCCCTGCACATGAGTTGTCTCTAATCAAAGTTCAAGTTGTTCAGGCAATGAGCACAGAAGTGGAAGAAGAAAGTTCCGTACAACGGAATTCCCATAATGTTCAAAAGTTTTACCTAAGCGTAAAAGGAAGACAAATAGAATTGCCATACCTTCGTGAATTATACATATTTGTCTAACAAATCCTAGTTTAAAATTTATTAAAATGACCGGTGAAATGCTCTAAATAAATGGAGCTCAGCAACTATGATACATTAGGTAGCACAGCGCTAAATACAATTTCTCCTCTCGATCACGACGTTGGCATCAACAAGCATCAGACCTTAATTCTGTCGCTTCAGGAGTAAACACTTGAAACGGTAGTAAACAAAGAACGAAAAATCGAAAGCAACCGAAAAGAAAGAACAAGCAGTAGCTAAAGTTCAAGTTTTGAAAAGCAGCAAAATTCAGAAAATGGATCTCAGAATAAAAACCTCTTGAGCATCTCGCACCAATACTCATCTGGAAACGTCAAGTTGAAGAGAACGTGAAAAAAATTCGTAGTGAGACTATATACTTGAAATTGAAATACCAGCCAATGTTGTCCGTACGTTGTCTCTGACTAGCGTTGGTTTGATGGCTTTGCACCACTGCCACACATTTCTTAACTTCGCGCTAGAGACATCATGGCTCGCTCTCACTGATGCATTGAACTAAAAAAAAAACTGCTTCCGAAGATTGTTTTGCGGTTGAAGCAAGTGGAGCTTGTCGGAGACGACCGTGAAAGTGTTCCTCCGCTGCAAGCCAGTTTCGTGGATGAGAAATTAAGTGACTGAAGAATGAACGGCATTTGAACAATGAGATCTGGAGCCGTTCTGGGAACCCAAGCACCATTATCTCGGCAAGATAGCAGCTAATGGGCCGTAAACGCAATAGAGGGTATAATGCTGCCATCACACGCCCTAATGTAACAGCAAAAGCAAGAAGCACTGCGAAGACTAACAGTTTAGACAATTGAAAATAGGTCAACATACGCGGTAAACGGAAACAGCTTCACACTTGATTATAGAATGCGAACGACTTTTTAACCGACACAATGAACAGTCTAGTAGCTCGATTTCAAATGATTAAATTGTACTCTTAACTCTAGCAAGACTACTTGCTCGCGAAAAACGTCGTTTTTTAATTTGTTATAAAGTAGTTGAAATAAATTTTTAAAATAACGTAACATCTGTACACTCCCAGAAACAAAACTAGCGACTGCAACCTTAATCAGAATACCAAAACCTGTCGTGTAAAAGAAGGTCTTGTTTTAACTGAGTGGGACAAATTGTCAGCGACGTTCATTCTTTCTTGGCGCACAAGAAAATCAATGGACCATCAAAGGCAGCAAACAAAGAAGCACAGCGGCAGAGAGGCCTGCATAGCTCACCAGCACCGCTCCCCACGTCCCTGTCTCCCCTAAGGTCACTGAACGAGAATCGATAGTCGATGGGGGAGACTACGAGGCTCCGGGAATCAATTTCTCTGGTCGTTTTTCATGCTACGAAACGTGATTGACGTTCGCTACGAAAGAGCGAAAGAACGAGAGACAGAATCGAGTTGAGAATGTATCGCATGTCTGCAACGCAATTGCCATTTGTCGGCTTGGGGCGTTGGCGTACCTGCAACTGACAATGTAGATAATGCATGGCCTCTGAACTCAATTAGACCTTCGCGAGCGTCAGAAAAACTCAGACACAGTACGAGCATCGAGCATATAGGATGTTCGAGTGACACGAGCATGGTTTTAGAAGTCATCCAAGTGATTCATTCGGTAACTATCAATTTTAGGTCCACTTATTAGATAGATTAGATTAGATTAGAATGAGGCTATAGGAACGAACCTTCTGGCCCATTCTTGGGTCGGATAATTACTTCGATAATTATTCGGTTGTTTTACCCAAGTCCCATGCCGTAGATAGATGCATTTGTAGTTTTTTATCATCAATGGTGCTCAACATAAAACCTTTACACAAACAATCGATCCAATACAAGCAAGTTATTTAGAACTGTGCTATGCCATATCAAGACAGTAAAACTTTTAAATATTCAAATCTTACAGTACACCCGGAACACCAAGAGCCTGAAGCACAGTACATAAAAAATACTTGAGAGAGCAAGAACAGAGTGTCAAGAGAGAGAGAAGATGACTTTAGTGCTCGTATTGAGGTCAGACTCACCGCAATGATATCACTTACGTCAGACAAAGGAATAACATTGGAGCCAGTTGTATAAGAGGCTTTAAGCACATGGAGTGACTCAGAACGTTATCATTCACGAGCAGATAATGTTAGTCGCCTGCCATACAACAGACTACAGCACTTGTATGCACTAATTCAAGAATTATCCTGAACCCTAGGTTACAGCAATGCATCACACCCATTAGATTCTTGCTTACCACACAGGGAGAACGGTAATAATCTCAAGCTATATGAAAGAAAATATGAAAATAATACCAAATTGTCAGACCTTACTTAGAATGAAATAGAAAAGAAAGATTCTCAAACTTGAGAAAAGAATTGAATAATCTAGATTAATGTCACGAAAATTTTTAATATTAAGCTATTTTCAATTTCACTTCAATATATTTATTGGACAGATAACAAATGGTATAGAAACATATGAGCGTTCTTGGGGCAAAAGATCAATCCAGTAGATCATATAAAAGAAAATTTAATCAAATTCAACACAGAGAGCAAAAATCATGAGAAAAAATGAATTAACACGAATTTTCGTTAAAACTTTTCGTGGTGAAACATGAATATTCAGATCACTACTATAGCATGTACATTTTTACATCTCCATTGAATATATCTCCGTAATTAAGTGCTGTACCGAACATTAATGAATAAGGACAGGGCGGGACGGCATAAAAAAGAAGTCATACAAGACTGACAACATAAGAAGATATGAGAGCAGTGCCGTCACAGATGAGAACATGCATGTTCATGCACGACTGCACTTACTGAGAAGAGTACAGAGGCTGTGCGTGACAACGCATGAGTATGAAGTCTTTGGGAATCGTGCATGCTGCTGCATAAAATAGCCTACGATGAGCACGAAATGATAGGAGTAAAGCCGTGATTTTCCTTAAATGTGAACAAGGCTGCAGTCACGCTTGGAATAAATGTCAAGAAAGTTAGGTCCTTCTGAAGAGAAAGGAAAGGTGTCGACACACTGAATCTTCAGTTACACTAATCACATAACATTTCATGTAAAAAATATTCAGAAATTGAAGTGACAGACTATTTTAATGCGTCGTGATTGTGGGTAATTCGACGACTTTCGTCAATTATGCTCCCGAGTTCACGCAGGTTTGTTTGGTAAGTTTGAATATTTATTATATTCTTGATGTGCGTCAGTTTATAGAATTGCATTATTTCATAATTTTTTAAAGAAAATTTACCAATAAACGTGAAAGCTTAATACCTCATTAAATTACACATTTTTATGAGGAAGTCATATTTGTTTGAAAATCGATTATGCCTACATATTTTCAAGTGTGTGAAGAGTCCACTCTGCTATTCGGTTCTTTATAACTCCCAGCAAAATATAAGCTTTTAAATTTCACGCGCATACTTAGGTTGCTATCATCATAAACGCTTAGTTTAGTGCTCATTTATTTCTCCAGCACACTACGGCTTGCAGTCCAAAGATAAAAAGCTGGAGTTGTATAAAAACAAACGCGAGCAACATAAAGTTTTCAAATCTCTTATTGAAAGCCAAAGTCTCTCTTCTACAAGTACAATACATTAAATATATTCTTTCAACTGACGCTTGTCCAAGGAAGAAAAAAATTGAATCACAGGTCAAAAATGTTACGTTGAATAAGTATCAGTTTACATAAAGGACGACATAAATAAAAGTCGCTGAACGAGAGAAAATGGAAGCAATGAAAAGTTATATAATAATATCCGACGATACTTAAAATTTAGTGATAAATTTTTCAACAAGAACGAACGCTTACATCACTTATTATAATGCTCACAACGCAAAATTAAAAATTAAATGTACTGTACAGACTGGCGTCTTCTGCGAATTTCGCTGCCAAAAATAGATGTGTAGACCATGCAACTCTCACGGAGGTTTATAAGCAACCGCGATCACGTCCTAAGCGGCGTTATTCTAGACACGTTGAGCCCGGTGGGCTCATAGCAGCTGTAGCGAACGAGTGCCACGCTATGAGAAAACCACTAAAAAGAGAAGAGAAGACGAGCACTTATAGGCCTGCCTACTTAATATTCTGGGCAGCAAGCATCCCAAGTTACGATCGCATACCGACCGCTCCAAGCAGCTCTCGTTGCCGCCGCAATCTTCACTGCGAATATTGAGGTTCGTAAAATGGATACGAATGTATCCAGGCGAACCTCAGTGAATGAGGTCACGCATATACACATAGAAACATGAAACTCTATGCATGCTTAAGTTATGGTCTATAATAAAATATTATAAGTTCATAAATTTGACTGGATTTCAATAAAACTACTATCGGAATGTATGAGGTTAAGCAAAACATCCTTTTACACAGATTGGAGCAAATTTTGTTGGGCAAACAGTATTCAAGAACTACACAGTGAGCACCTTTTATAATTTCAAATACAATGAAATATTTTGAATAGGAAGACTGCACTGCATTAAAAACGAAATATTCGCTGTATGCACAAGTGTGCAAACCTTTAATAACCAAACATTACTAAAATAAGAAAACAGACGGGAACTCCAGGATGAGCACCACAAATAGGCTTTTAACATAAGAGTTAATACGATGAGGAGTTGTCAAAATACATATTTTTAATAATGCAATATTCAACATAACCATTATTTCAGCTTCATTCCCAGAAGGAAAGTCAGTGAACACGTATGCTGGTCACTAAATCGAAACAAGACGAGCAAGAAAGAAAATTGGAAGACATTCAAGACGATATTGGAGTATTTTGCAAGGCAAGTTTGCTTCACTCAACCTTCATCCCACTCATTACTCCGGAAAATGATCCTGGGTAAAGGCAGTTAAGGAGGCGGTCACTCCAGCTCTCTGAACTCCTCAAGGTTCAATTTGCATGCCAAGAGCATCTAAACGAGCACAAAATTCCTTAATGAGCGTCATTTTCCTGACTTGAAATACGAGACGCGGCAGCGAGCAGCATTTCATATAGGAGCTCGTACATGCAAATAATGCAGACGGGAGATGAATCGTGCAAGGAAAAATATATAACACATGTATAAAATCGTACAAATAAAAAATAATCAAAAATAACGCATTTCAAAAAACGAAACACTATCCCGAGTTGTATATGTTGTTCAGCTCTTAGAACCCAAGTACTCTGGGTAATGAAAATGATATAAACTAAGATTTAGGTAAAATTTCATGAAGATTTTAACCTAGGCGCGAACAATTACCAATGACTGACAATGCTTATAAGCTTTAATGTCAGTACATTAAAATGCTTTATGACACTCATCAACTCTACATGGAAGAGACACAAGCGCGGTCTGTATGGAGACACAACCAAATATAGAGCGCTTGCAAGTTGCAACACAGTCATCAAAGGACGAGTAGGGCGTGCTGTGAAAGCCCTTTGGTCTCGAGCCGTTGCAGCGAGTCTTCCTATCACTAGCTTGTTTTCGTTAGAGCTCTTCTCTCCTCCTCTCCCTTCACGGGAGAGTAAACAGAGCCGTCAACACAACTCCAGCATGGCAAACATGGTCAAAAAAAACTAGCAGTGTCTGAAAGTTCCCGTGCTAACTTTATGTAGTTAACGTAGTATAGCACTGCGTTACGTTACAGAACTGGACCTCCACGTTTTCTCGGCATAAATTTCGTTCCAATAAGTCATAATGGGGAGAAATTCGAATGGGAGACATCCACGTAATCGGCGAAAAAAGACAAATGGAGAGCTGCGTAAAAAACTGTACGGGGAAGGCACGTGAAAACAAACTTGAAGGAGGGCCACGCACCAAAATAGAGTGAAGCGTAAATGAGTGCTCTGGCAGAGCACCAAGAAGGCATCTCAAGATGCTGCTCAACATCTGCTAGCGATAAAATACTCAAGCATTTGTGCATGAGAGCGTCATAGTGGCACACCTCCATCACTAATTCGTGGGAGATGGAGCTTTACTAAGACGAATTACGCAACAGAAATACATTTTCACGCGGCGCAGAGTAAACGTCAAAAGTAACAAAAACAATAAGAATGAACCGATTTTTGATTCGAAACAAATGAACGATAAAAACTTTAACATTTCTAAAATTAGTTGACGGCTCAGTACCGTACTCGAGCTAAAAAAGAATTTAGAGAAGGGAACACGCAAGATCGTACTCGCTGTCCTGGGAGAATTTCGTCACCAGATGAAGAATGCATAATAATGCAGCTTGCATTTAAATACTTGCCAAGTAACACGCGTAAATATAAATCGAAGACAAGAAATTATAAAATAGAATAAACCAGTTTTCAAATTAATTTTTACTGTTAGACTTTTATTTTTTTAACAATATAAGATAAGGTTTATAGCGGAGCATAAACTCACAACAGTTGCCTGCAATACCATAAAATGCAATACGAGTTTAAGAACATTCAGTACTCTAAGTGTAGCAGTTATCACATTGATTTCAGTCCCAACAACTAATTTTAGAACATCTGCAGATGTTTCCCCTCTCGTTTCCTCACAGAAGAGCAACGTAAAAGCAACCTTCGTACACTTTCAACAGATTCAATAGGTTTCAAATGTCAAGAGCTGCATACATTTGCACTATCAACAACACTGAATAGAGAACCTCGATGGCCGGTCGTTTTTTCATTGACCCAAAGAAAGAATAAACAGCGCGGCAAAAGCTCCCGGAAAATGCTAGTGAACGACAGCATGCCAAACCCTTGCCTCACTCAACGCCAAGTTGCGTGTATACGACGCCTTTTTTATCGTTTCCCGTTTTTGTGTGGTGCAGCCACGTATGGCCAAAAACCTCCAATTTTCGCTTTACGATCTTGGAAGAAAAAGATGAGAAGCTCAGTCGAGCGCGATGGTAGTTTTTTTCACTGGAATTTTTGTGAGCGCGGTTTAGACGTAGCGGTCATGACTGCAGATGAAATAAGGTAAGCTGGTGTGCTATATTAGAGATGGTAAGGAAACACTGAGCAGTAGCAGCAGCACCGGGAAGAATTGACGAGTGTGCAGCTTTGCTGCAGCAAGACCACGAACACAACTTCAGTGTCACCGGAACGAAATAATTTTATAACATACACACTAGAAATGAAACGATTCATTGGGAAAACTGCAATATTTGTTTCAAACACTGATCCGGGTGCTGAACAATTTGAACATTCTTTATGCATAAACATTAATTTTTGAAAACTTTACTCGTCACAGGTACACGCGTTAATATGAGCTGAAGAGGTGTAGTAAAATGGTACTTGATCATAATCAATCTCCAATAACGATTGAAAATATATTGTCATAGAAAAATTAAGTCACACTAGAATGAGACGCTCATTTTAAAACGTTTGTTATGAGTAATAACAAGACTAGATAGTGAAATAAAAATTAATTACTTAAGAGAAGATTTTTCTTCACCAATGACGCCACACAAATGGAGTTCATAGAACAAAATCACAAATTAAAGTTTTATTTTTGCGAACAATAATGGTGATAATTATTTTATTTATTTCCTTTTATTTTTAGTTAATGACATTTTCATAAAATTGAAAAAGCCTAGCCAATACTCATACAAGAGAAGGAATGAGTCACCAAACAATGCAAATTTCATATATACTTAGTCCTTCATAATTCCGAGAACTTGGAACAGGATGAATCATTAAAGAAAATATGGACTCATATAAACAAGTTCATTGCTTATTGACGTATAATTTACTGATGAATATAGGCTAGTCGTAAATCTCTTGAGCTAAAACCGTCACAACATAGAGGAAACTAAGCCGTAATAAGAATGTTTAGGAAATTCAGCTATCAAATAAAGCAAATCAAGCTCTGAATTAAGTGTAGAATGAATAACTCCTTCTGTGGCTGTGGTTGTTCCCACAAGCCCAGCGCCAATGGTTTTTACCTTCTATCAAACGTCTAATATAGCCAAATGTCAGTGTTCTCGTTCGCATAGATATCACATATTTGGTTAAGATAGAGTTCGAGCTTATCAGCACACATGTCGTCAAAAGTTATATACATAATCCAGCCAGGAAAAGCAAGAGAGAAATCCAACCTCCATGAACATTTTATTATGCCAAAATTCAATAAGAAGTACTCAGTTTATTTACATTGCTTCTAGTGTGATAAGATAACAAGTATACGTCATAAGCACAAACAACGACAAGTGGAAAATGACATTTTATAATCTTTTTAAAATTCCCCGAAGATATGTCAAAATTTTACGGCAACATTCAGGCCGCTAACACAAATGAAGACCCGAATCTAATGGGCTACGTAAATAATTTACAAAATCATTCTTTGCAGGCGAAACAAAAGCGTCTTGAGACGAACAAAGAACAAAGATGGATCATTACACCGCCAACCAAGAAGGTCCCGAGAAGCTTCAACGAAGACACGCTCTGGCATGTGACCAATGTGAGACCCAGAAAGCGGCAGATGTTTTTCTCAATAATATGGCGGCATAAACGTTTGGTGTTCAGGTAAATGCCGCACAGATCGAGCGCTCAGAACGAGAACGTCGGAAGCGATCCGTGAAAAATGTTGTACCTCAAGAAGCGACAATGAGAAGGTTAGGCACCAATGGTTAATTAATAAAACCTATGCTTGTATACGATGCGCATACATGAAAAAGGTAAAAATAAAACTAATTGAGATGTAAAAGTGAGGCTATAAATACCGAAAGTGTGACCTAATTTTTGCACAATTCTAAGAAGAATTAAAATTCCAATACTATCGCATGGCACATCAGTTTGAGTGCTGGTGGATCAATTGACAAGTCATATTTTAAACGAAGTTTATCTCCATGAAAATAGTGAATTAGACATGCCTAAGATTCAAACGTTTGCGCAGCGACGCCAAACAGGTGTGGGCGAGTGCAGTCTATTTGAAGGACCTCCTCTACACGGCATGACATCAGCTGTCTTAATAGCGAAGTTTTGGCAAGAGTGCAAGTCTGTTCCCGTCGCACCTGCTTTTTCACGAGCACCTGTCACACAAGCAGCTCACTTAATTATCGCACACATCGAAACTGTCGTGCTTTATCTCCTATCAACAATCCCACAACAAAAGCATAATGTCGTCATGCTCACTGTTACTATTTTACGGCAAATAAAGCACCAGAAAACTATTATGTTTCTGAGGCAAGTGTCAAAGCAGAACGTTTGGGAGCAGGCCAAGATTTGATAAGAACGAATTGTCAGATTAGAGGCACCGCCTAAATGAACTTCATGAATCACGTCTGCGGGTCTCTTAAAAATAAGTCATTCAAACGTCGATAAGAATCAGCAATTAATCGGACTTCAAATTACAAGTACTCTCAAAAATAAAAACCACAGTGAAAAAATACACCAGAAGAAATGACTGTCTTAAAACATAATGGAATTTCAACGTCAAAACAAAGTAATAAATGTCCATTTGTGCAGCCGCAATGCTGTTATGTACTGTGCACAAAAATAGAAGTAATAGTATTTGCAGTAGACAGTCTAGCGCTGTTCATGCGGCGCACCATAGCTTGTACAACTTCAGAACATGCGCGCAGCAAACGAGCAAATTATAAAATTTGGAGCGACTGCAAACCGCACTAGAACGTGCGTGTGGCTTCCAAGTGCCCGACTCACGCATCCGCTGTTACAGCTCTGAGTGAAGAGCTATGTTACATTTGCGCCATATGTTTAACACGTGACGAAGGCAAGCCGCTTTTCACGAGGCACAGTGATCTGTAGAAGACCGTACTTACTTATTCAGGTTGTGCGTGTTCGAATGTTGAACGTCGACGACACTAAATGAGTTGAATGGAAGCCAACTGTGCGACAATGAGCACTGAAACATGCTCGTTAAGTACGTTCTCGCGAATACGAAGCAAGTCACGAACGAAATTCAGACGTAAATGTGACACTGTGACATGAATAAAAGACATAACATTCTTCAAATATAGGGCCTTCAACACCAATCGTGTCGAACGAGAATTGGGCTCACTCGAGCACGTCAAGCAGAGATATGGGAAGAGTCTTTCCGAACGATCGGAAGGAAACGAAGCCCGCGTGGCTGTTGAGAATGAAGCCAAGGCCCTATGCATCCACACGCAAGGACCCCATTATGAATGATGTACCGCTCGGCTCTACCTTCCTGCCGGTGTAATTGAGGGCCATGGGAGGGAGGGACGTGGAAGCTCGCACGCAAGACTTCTACTCATGCAACGCTGATGACGATAGTGAGCATGATAAGGTGCATGCACCACCATGACACACGGCTGCCCTTCTCAGCCGTGACTGCAAACAAGGAAAACCAAGGAATCCAAAGAGCGCTGGGCAACACTTTACAATTTATAAACGGTAAAGGAACACAAAATTCAAATGGCGAGAGAAGACGCATGCTAAAAAATAGAAACACATGAGCGTGCTTAAGTTTCTCAATGCTATGAGAAGTATTTCATGTGCATGAGCTACCTATGTAGAAATGTTTCATACAACAAGCTCATCAAATTAGACGAGACCCACCGTGTGAGAAATACGACTTTCAAACAACTAGAGAACGAATGCCTAGACAGACACAGAACCGTATTGTGTGTATACAGTACGTGGTGCAGCGTGTGTCTGTCAAGAACCACGCACACAAGCTCAGATATGAAGCTGAGATGCTCACACAGCGCTGCAGTCACGTCTGCAAAACACAATGCTGCATCGCCTAAGCAACCGCACACACCACAACTAGCAAGTCCAATCATTGTAACACTCTAAATTTAGCGCCTTTTCAATTACGTAAGTATTTTATACATATATATAAAGTATTGAAAGGGATAAATTATTTTATTTATATGGAAAAAGTACATCGTTGTATCAGAGTAAATATTTAGCCAGGTATACTATCTACGCTGTAAAATAAGGTTTTTTATCAATAATGTGCACATTTTTTCAAAAGAACTGGCTATGAAAACTTACCCTCATGCATCATACATGAGAAAATGGAAATACAGTAAAAAGTACATTGTACATATCAATATAAGCTATTTCGAGCGAACATAATGACGCTGATACAAGTATAAAGAATTCAGTACTCTTCCTAAGATTTCTTAAGCTAATTGCCAATGATGGCATTATTTTAGACGCGTGATGTAACGAAATTAAGCCTCTGAACATGTTTGCTCATCAACACTTAACTCGTACCCTAAAATTGAAAAAAAAATTAAAAAGCGAGCTTCACACATCGAAAAAGACATATGTGTGAACTATGTCACGAGAGATCGACAATATTAGCTCCATACAAGCAGCATATAGAGACAAGCACTGGAGAACAACCTGAGGCAGTGTTCACTTATGTGATGAACAAGACGGTTCTTGTGAGCAAGACAACACCAACAAGCCACGGCTCAGTGTTGAACATAACGCGCCACATATGGAGGAGCTGATGCATCAGTTTTTACTCTCCTGTCCCTCCACGGCTTCATAACGCACAGTTAAAAAAACACTTCGTTTATAATCAGTTAAAAGCGACCTGATTTCAAGATTCCTCACAACTAGACATTCCTACTAAAAAAATAACAGCCTGTTTGTGGTAGTTAGTCACTCCAGGGCAAAAAAACAGGTTACCATGAAATTAAAAAGCAAAACCCAAGAATAGTAACTGCTCCCCTCTTCCCGAGACAAGAGCATCCGACTGGGGATCACAAATTAATTTTTGGGGCATTCATCACAAAATAAAGCATTTACATTAACACGAGAAGCTAGGGAGGACATCCTTGTAATCCAAGACGTGACGGTTATACTGAAACAATTCTCGTTCCAGTGCGATCACCTTACTAAAAATGCAGGTCATTTTCATACGTGAATTATGATCCATCAAGACAAACAAGGGTAAATGCACATAGAGTATTTCATGCAGTTCATTACTAATAACAATGAATTGAGGCTCAACCAGTGCACAACGTAGTAGGGCAACCTTGTACTTTCCAAAACGAATGAAAATCAGACATGTAAAATTCTGGTTAGAAAGCTGACTTAGATACAAATGGATAAAAATAATGAAAGCTGACCTGAAAAAAGTTTCTCACCAACAACAAAGGCCCTGGTGCGTACCGTGAGAATAGAATATCAATGGCGTTCGAATGCAATAACTATAAAGAATCGCTACTACAAAGAGGAACAATGGTGAACAAAGAAAACCAGTCAAGCTGGTCTTTCTGATGAGGCCTACAAGAGTAATATATGCCATCGCATATGCTATGTTGATCGCCTAAACTGGTCAATTCATGAAGAACCGTTGCTAAAATGGAGAAAAATGTACTCGGACTTAACGACCGACTCCTCACAAAGAGCAGCCTCACGCTTATCACTGTTAATTACAATGTCATATCTCTAGTAGAATTTGTTCCCTGTTTGTTTCTCTACCACCAAACACAGCATATCAAGCAAAGCTTAATACAATTGTCAGTAAAGAGCGTACAAACCAACAAGATTAGGCTGAGTGGGAGCGACCTTATGTGAGCCTAGCAACTAAGCACATTACAATCATGGTTTCCCCAATGAACGTCCATTTCACGCGTCATTACAGACGGTGATATTGATCATGTGACACATGCAGGCAGCACCAGTCAGTATTTTGTCGGCCACCAAGATAATCGTAATGAGCCAACACGCTAACCTTCAAGCCTGGCGCTCTCAGAACCCTCCCTAATTCTGTACTCTGTGTATATCACGACGCAGTTCAATTCCGTGAGCACGAATGAAAAGTGGAGTCACCTTAATAGTAATACAACACGAACGTTTCTTAAAAAATACATAAATTAAGGTAAAAGAAACTCATATACAGAGCCGATCATAATATAAACATAAAAAGCATTGAGGATAATTATCACGAAAGAGTTCTACAAATTTAGTAAAGAAATAATTAAGAAAGCAAATACTACTGGAAAAGATTTTAACATAGGGTGAAGATAAACACAAGTGTAGTGTTCACCGAATACACGTCCTGTTAAGCAAGTGTTCAAGACATCAATGTTACTCACACACACACGCACACAAACACGAGTATATAATTACAGCTCAAATTTTACGACAAACTTTAGCTGGAGAATCAACAACGTGCAGCTGTGGAACTTACGGGGTCATTATATCACAAAAATGTGCATGTTAACGGAATTGAGAACGATATGCTTGAAAGGAATAGCAAGACGCCTCAGATGCACTGTCAGTAATGAAGGCTGCTCTTGCAGTGCAGCGACATATGCGTGAGGGATGTACACAATTCACACAAAAACCTTCCAAGTAATGAGAGTCTCTCGCCCTCCTCAGAACCGGTTTCCTGCAATAGCTTCCATCCGGTACAGCCAGTTCCTAAATCGAGGATGTTATTACTCGATTGAGAAATAAAAATTTCATTGTGATGAAGAAGATAGACATTGTGTATGGTATTTAACCATGGTTCACGTTCCGGTGAATCGAAAGTTAGAAAATTTTCGTCAGGGAAACACAAAACAATGCTCACTAGAGATGCTATCCGTGTTATGCTTCAACAACGCAAACATGAGCTGTACATATGAGCTGTACATGAAGCACTGCCGGCCAGTGGAGCAGCTCTAGCATGGCCACTTATCCTGTAATATGAAGGTGGGTCGGTGCGGCCATTAACCTCGTCCGACAAGAAACGATATCATCACGCTAAAATGAGAAAGTACTTTCGTGTTACATAAAGAGTGGTTGTGAAAGAACTTCTACGAAGTGAATTACGAGTACCAAGAGTCAATTACCCTAGGCTCGAGGGTGCAGTGTCTTAAACGACACGCAAGCTTCCGCAAACTCCGCGAAAATTTAGGAAAAATTGTCGAGCGAAGGACACTTCCAACAGTCACGCAAGCAACGTGTAAGCGACTTGATTGTTGCGAGGTCAAGAGCATGAGTAACTTAACCCTCATGGAAGCAACTTCTTTACACAAAACGTGTAAAATGTTTCCAAGCGAAATGTGCAAGCAAAAGCTTGATCAGTATGAGAGAAAGGCAAAAATAGGACGTCAGGAGTGAAGTTGGTTCGGAAAAATTCCTAATCATATTTATCTGAAGAAAAACAAGCAACTAATCAACAACCAAACCAAAGGAGTCCGAACAAAGGTCTGACTGTGATAGTTGGCCAACGTTACAGAGTACAACTCAACTTTTTTATTGAAGTATTTATACAGGAACTGGTACTGAATATGAAGGTTATTCATCAAAACACTCAAAAGCTGACATAAACTGGGCGAGTTAAAAGAATTATCAGAGTTATCATACACACATAAAAGAGTAAGCATGCAAAGCCTTTGAAATAAGTTCGGAGAATGCGAGATAATGCAGAGATTGAAAGCAACAAAAGCATGATGTTTATGCCATGCACGACATACGATGCGTTTATTACGGTAAAATATGTCGAAAACTTCACAACAAAGAAACAAATCAAGGAATGTAATAAAATAGATTACAGAAAAAGTTTCAAAACTCTGATCTGATAGTTAAAGTGTAACTTCATGAAGAGAAAATACACCAAAAAGGCAAAGCCTTGTAACAAAACTCTTACTGGAGCACCACTATACGAAGTCGGTACTTGACACAGTCCAAGTACATCGATAAGATAGCGATAAGAAACAGAGGAAAAAAGTCCTAACTTTGAGATAGCTATGTGAAGAATAATAGAAGGTACGAGATAAAGTAAAATCTATGATGCGCCTCCTAATATATTTTATTTAAAAGTTTAGAGCGACTAGTAACAGTACTAAGCAAATATGAGGTCAACAAACTTCCAGTAGAGCAGAGTACTGTTCAGCTGGGAGCCCTGCACCATGATCAGGCTCGCGCTGTCTAACATACGAATTTTTAAGAGAATGATAAGGTAATAAGTCAACTGCCACATAAACGCCCTTCATCTGGATCTAAAATACGGGGTACACGAACCAGTCACGGGAGCTCGACTGAACGGAGACATTGATGCAAGACGCATCGATAGAATAGAACTCCATAAATTGGACACACTGCAGAGAGGTTCTGTCATAAGTCTACATGAAATACAAAACATTCATCCAATTTTACGACGGTAAATTCCGCACTCGCTGCACAGGTTGATTAATTTCTCGAGCATTTTCCATGGAGTTGAATTGAGAGGCAGATTCGGCCCCATTCAATTACAGGGAACGCCCCTCAAGAACGATTGCTTTGGCAGAGCTCGCCAAAAAGAAGCCGTTGCTATAAGAGCGAAGAGCAGGCGACTGTAGGGAGCCCATGTGAGCACGCACAAGGTTCCTTTATGCTGCTCGGGTGTGTGTACGCTTCACGGCAATGCACAAAAAAGGCCCCACTGACGCCTTCAAAGCACAAACATGAACAGCTCCACTTGATTCATTTGTCCTTGAGTTAAAGTACGTTGAGCTCATGCTTGGTGCCCCTCAACCACAGCTCCATGCAGCTCCTAGTCCACAACAACCCCATGAATCATCACCTCTATGAGCCGTAAGTTTATAAGGCTTCACAATATTTTATAAGCACGCTGTTACATCAATCTTGCAACGAGAAGGCAAAGTCGGGAAAAAGGTAATACCTTAGTTAAGAGGCTGACCGCTTATATATCATAAAACTGATTCTATGTTTTACTTGCATGGATGCAAATTTTGCCCTACGCGCCCAGTCCCTGTAAAACTCGACGATCAGTCGTGAGATCGCTTTCAACAAGGTTATAGAGTACTGAAGCAAGAAAAGGTGATCAAGAGCAAATTGTTTTCAAAATATACTCGTATGACAACAAAACGCTACTGCTTTGAAATAGCAATAAATCTCAAATGATTACATTAAAAAAATTGTCATAACTACAACTATTAAATGAGTTTTCACTGCCCTTATTTTAACGAAAATATACATTCTCCACGTAGTTGTTTAACAGCTTCATTCAATAAAATCTTATATGAGCTATAAAGGACGATTGTGTAACGTTTACTACAAATGTATCATGCTGTGTTCTTCAGACCATGAATATGAACCAGCAAAGTCTCTGCACTTTTTTGACCCACATACATTACAGAAATGCGCAGCAGACTGGGATCCTTGGCAGCCTCAATTGAATGAGAGATTAAGAGCAGTTGCTGCTAAACTTACATTATTTCATTTCGAGCATATTTCGCAATAGAGAAATTTCAATCGAACATTTTCAGACGATTGGTAATGATACACTGAATCAAAAGCAAGAACTTCACAAAACTTTTGTGCATAGAAAAACGAAGCTTTTAGTGAAGATAACGACGGACTCGATGAGAGCAAGAGTTCTCAGAAAGGGCACACAAGAGACTGAGGCTATGATACACACAAAATAAATACCTAAATAAAAGAACATGCAAGAGGTTAAAAAAAATTCATTAGAAATAAAAGGTTAACCAATGACCTTTCTTAATATTGGACACTTGCCATTTGTGCTGGTTGCCATTTTTTCATAAAATTTATACCATTAGGTATCATTCTTCCAAATTTTCCGAAATACTGAACGTTTCTGAACTGCTCCACAAAATGCATGAGTCATCCAGCTGAAGTTCTTTTATGATAATGCGAACTAACAAATGTGACTAATAAATTAACATACATACTTCAACTTTGTCTGCCAGATCTATTTTCCATCTTACCATTGGTAGATATATTTACATATGTAGTCAAAGGGAAAGATATCATGGACACATGAACTAATTTAAATCAGAAGAGTCCCTTAACATACTGTGTAGACGACCAACTGTTCAAATGCTCTTTCACATGAAGCACATGCTAGCATGCACACACAGCATTTATGGAGTGGCCTCTCAATTCGTTAGGCCCGTCCATGGTTTAATTGAGCTATTTGACCGACCAATGAGCAACTATGTTCGAGATCAAGCAAAGGGTTCCTGACCAAGGGCACCCACACTAGAAGATATGAAGCAACGTCACCTAATCAAGCAGGAGGCAGTTACCTCATACTACCATTACTCCTCAGTTGATGCCAGAGACAGGACTGACTTCTCAAGTGTTGTAGCGAGTAATTACGTCAGTCCAGCCAGAACAGGAATCGAGTTGGTGAAGTTTTTTATAAATAATAATCAATGAAGATATGCTTGTCTTATCAGAGCGTTGGTGAAGAATGCAACGCTGCAAGAATGTATAATGAATTTAATTTGCTTCTAAAAATGAATGAAAATTGAAACAATGGAATAAAAAATACTAAGCTACTGAGCATGCATCAACCTTATAATAATACACGTTTAATTAACAGTGCATTATTAACTCAATGAGGCTGAACCTGGTTTCCTTTCCTTCAGTCCTTCTTTTTAAAGATACTTAATAAAGTAAGATCACAGTAATATGTATACACATCGATGCAAAAATATGTAAATATATAGAACATTAATAGAAGAGAATTGTGTTGAAAATCATCCTTTTCGACACTGGCGATCAAATATAAGAAAAAAAAACATATTTTCAGCTTCTCTAGATAAACCCATCGTGAGTTCCAAGTTATGGCCTTGACTCAAGAGCAATGAATGTTCACTGCTGAGCTTTGGGCTGAAACAATAAGGAATTTTAAATCCCATCCTAGGAAGAAATGAAACAAAAGAGCAAGAAACAAGACAACAGGAAACTGAAGTCAATTGTATCGGTCGAGAGCTCAGGTTTTGTCGCGGTTAGCCGCATTTCCTCCCTAAGAGCGATTAGTTGACAGCCCTCATAACGATATTCGTACGAAACCAAGTTCCAAAACTAAGAATACACGTTATTCCTACAGCAAGATGAGTGCGGAGCTCCGCAGCGGTACACTGGAGCGGCAGCTCAACGGCCGTTATGGCGGCGGTTGTGTGCGCAGCGCTCTTGGTTTTGTGGTCAAGATGAGGCAAGCGTGAGTCTTTTTTTTTTTGCATGTTAAGACGTGGTTTCCTGCTCTTATTCCCTTTCTTGTGCACTGCCCTAGTCTCAACATCATGCATGGTTTCACTGTCATAGAACTGTAAAATCTTGTACAAATTAGTACACCAAACTAAACTTTTGAGTGAATGAAACTTAGCATTATGCAAAGCAAGCAACTGTCATAGAACTTTAAAATGTTGTACAAATTAGTACACCAAACTAAACTTTTGAGTGAATGGGACTTTGCATTATGCAAAGCAAGCAAACATCGAAATGAATTATAATCTTAAATAGGCTAGAGTAGTCTAACAAAAATATGTTGAACACCAGTTACACAACTGCGAAAGTGCAGCGTGTGTGATCAATTTAATTTTAGTATTTTGTGATCGCATCCAACAGGAGCAAGAACGAAGTGCAAGTGTTCCTTTGGAATATTAGATTTCACCAATAAATACGCAAGACAATAGTTACATTTCCAGCTCAAAACAAATGTAGCTTAGAGACATGCCTCACAGCAAACACACGACACTGATGGTACATTGATATGATGAACTGGAATTGATATATGTAGCTAGAGAGCACACCTGCGCACTGATACATGAAAATACAAAACAGCATAAATGTAATGGCATATAAAAAGTAAGAACAAAACCAGCTGTACATGCTCCATAAATTCAAAACAGAAAGAAAACACATTCATATCAGATCGGCCACAAAAATAATTTATTGTACGTAAAATTCATTCTATAATAAAATGTGTACATAGAATTTAGTATAAACGTGCAATGCCGTATAAGTGACACAAACAATCTGCCCAGAGCACAAACAGGCATTACGTTCAGCAAAATGGCGGGGTTTCTCATACTTTTTTTAGGCCTACGGGTATCAGAAGAAGTTAATCACATGATAAAAAAATCACTACATTCTCGATTTCTTACTTCAAAAAGTGTTGAAAATTAAATCCATCATATTTACAAGTACAATTTGCAATAGGTACATGGTAAGCTGAACTAACAAAGCAATTAAGAAGGGTCTGCCGTTGCAGGAGTAAACCCAAGTCTGTATCTAGGGCACACCGGAGGCAGTTGTTAAGGCACGACAGCTGCTGACCGTCACAGGATACACAGTATACAGGATACTCGCGTTTACACCCACATCATGTTACCAGCAGCTCAATGCCTCCAACACTACCATAGCTCTTAAAAAATGTAATGCCCTGCGAGCACAGATGTGTCCCGGCGTCCCCTTGTGACTAGGAAGAGCTGCACAAAATGCCTTCAGCAGATCGAGGCATGCAATTAAATGACGCCTTGAAACTGATTTACAGTCAAAAAAGATCGCAGATCAGATGCGCTATCATACTTAAAACTTTACTTAAGAAAACAGCGTCATGTACGAAAAAAAAATAGAAATGAAATATACATTAAGACAGGCGCGCTCTGTTTATAAAGCACGTAATTGTTCTTCAGAAATTCAAGCACACACTTGGTGTACGTGACGCCGTGTGTTTGAGAGGATGGGTAGCCTGTGATGGAGAATAGGAGAAGTTGACCTACAAGTCTCCAGTGTTAACCCTAAAGCCACGGTAACTATCGCTCCAGGCAACAGTTTTTTGTGTGCCTCAAGTAATACTAGGCCTCAGAACCTCACAGAGTAATCCAAAGCCCTGATTGTTTTCGCGTGAGTGAACAGTTAAAAATTATCTTGCAAAACTTAAACCGAAATTCAATGCAAGCCAAAGAAATGATATAAATAATGAATATTTTACTATCGTGTAAAAGTAACATCACTCATCAGATAAATTGATTATTTAAGATGTATTTTGCTCATTAAAAATATTGGAAACAAAAAGACAAAAAAAATCAGAGTGGCAGAAAAAAATATATCTCACAAATTTAAGGTATATATTAAATTTAAAATTGACATCACATCAAAAATAATAAAGCTGCACGTTTCTTTCCAAAGTACTCAAATTTAATCTAAAAATTTAAATGAAGCACCTCTTTGAGGAACGAGTTAACCCTTAATTTCGATGAATATTTTTTGAAGCCTC
Source organism: Trinorchestia longiramus (assembly GCA_006783055.1). Lineage (NCBI taxonomy): Eukaryota > Metazoa > Arthropoda > Malacostraca > Amphipoda > Talitridae > Trinorchestia > Trinorchestia longiramus. Next base: position 122,876 of record VCRD01000518.1, read on the forward strand.
GCTGATATTATGATTTGAAAAATACAAATCCATCAAGGTATGTGCTTTTCTTCAGGGGCAATTTTTGGACGCCGTTGAATAATTCAACTTATCTTACAAATTTTCCAAAAAAAATCTGCAAAATGCATACAAGAGGGGCAAGAAATTAATAACAAGATTTCATAATCCGCTAAGAAATGAGCTCATTTGCAGTGGATGCAAAAATGAGGTATGTCCCATAAAAATCTTCCTCTATTTCTTTTACTGCATGTCAAAATTTTCCGCGGGAATCGGGAAGCAGTTCCGAAAAAGCGCTCCCAAATGAATATATATATATATATATATATATATATATATATATATATATATATATATATATATATATATATATATATATATATATATACCGCACATACTCACACGCTCCTTGACAGCAAAGCCTAATTGTGCAATCGTATTATAAATAATTGAGAAGAGAGGAAAATCAGGTATGTAATGAAGAGTTCCTTATTTTTTACCAAGTCAAAGGCTCGTTAATATTTGATATATGTAGAAGAGCTCTGGAAGTAACTTTCTGTTTTAAATTAAAATAATTTTAAAGTATAGGAATACATAAACAGGCAACACTCTTGTAAGGGCATGCTGATTCCATATAGTTGGCCAGAATACAATCAGTTTTAACTTCAATGTCAGGTTAGCTCTAGAAAAAAACCTATATTCTCGATACTGGGTTCTACATAAGCAGACGCCGAAAGTATAGAAAACAAAAAGTGGGCAAATTTATGATTAGGCTGAAATGAATTACCAAGCCATGAACGCTTATACAAGCAAGGAACATGATGAATCAGTACACCAGCCTTGAAATGCAGCAGGGAAAATTAACGGCTTTTGCATCGCCGACTGTGGAATAAACAAACGACTCACGCACATCTTCAGCTTTCTTAGTCAGCAGCAACCATTAACAAACTTCATAAGTAGATACTAGGAGCTGGTAAAGAGAAGCGGTCTAGAGGTAACAGCTGTCCAAACACTATTTCAATATTAGTATTCAAACTATGTCAACTAAAAAGACGTACGTGCCCACTTCCTATGAGATAACAGTCAAATAATAAACTAAAATAAATTAAACGCGAAAAATCAATGTTTATGTACGAGGAAAACAATTTTCTGCATACGTTAGTAGGGTCATAGTCGAACGTCCAAACTTATGACTTTCTGCATAAAATAAATCACTGTAACGGGTGACGCACCCACTTTAAGCGTTGTACATCTTCCCACGCACAACTAGACCTGTATAATAAATCACTCAAGCAATATTCAAGTGAAAGGACGACGGTACCGTGAAGCAGTGCGCATATTCATGAAATTACGTTCAGAAATTCCTCGTATAAAGTTCGAAGCTTTCCTTTGTCACGCCAACTGCAGGTAGAAAACCACACAAGTTTAAATGGCCAAAGGAATAATGAGAAGGAAAATAGAGGCAGCCACGCAGGAATGTTCAGAACGACAAAGCCTATAGTGAATGAAGGGACAATTGGAGTCCAGTTCCACGAAAACCTCACTAATGTTACCATGTGTTACAGGAAAAAGTGCACACAATTAATAAAATTCATTCTTATACACAATGTATAACTGAAAGGTCGTCTTTTGATGGGTGTCTAAAAAATATGTACCTTCACGTTTAACGATAAAATCAGAAGTCGTTAGTCGTGCGTATCGGGGGACCGGCGGCAGGTAAGGCTTCAATAACTAATGGTGAGCCCGTCGGTCTGAACAGACTGGAAATGTTCACTGTATGTACATACGTCACAGCATGACAGCCAACACACGTTCATATTAATGTTTGCTCACCACTTGCGGGATAGAATAAACTTCAGTTTTAATTTTTCACGTCAGTGCAAGTACAGCAAATAAATTAAGGAATGAAATAACCTCACGAAGTCTAAATTGATTTAAAATGGAACGCACTTCAGGTCTTTGTAAAATTCATTGATACTACCAGGTATTTTAAGTTAATCGTATGGTCGCGCAACACTGATATTCCTACAGCTACCCAACACTTGCCATGAGTTTAATGTCATCGAGTAACTCTTCGAAGCACTAACATCCAACGCCACACAACATTTACAACATGAACTGTTATACCCAGTAAATCCTATTCTTTTATTACATATTATTTTAACGTGATCATAAAGCGATTCTGAGAGATGATAAAAAGTGCACCACGGATTTACATTTGGAGTACAAAACAAAAGTGGTAGCTAAATTCAATTTTCCCTATATAAAAATATATATATATTTCAATAAACAGCATCTGCGTCTTCACACAAGAACTGATGTTGACATGAAAAGAACTTCACACAAGAACTAATGTTGAAGAATTAATATGGCAGTTGTGTCGGCTTTGGGCGAGAAAACCCGCATTTATGAAGTAAGTTGTACAAAATCAGAGAAAAGCGAAGCAAGAAATTGATGAGGATCTCAACTCACTTGAACTTGAATTATTTGGTAGAAGCGTGAGACCTAGCCTAGGATTTTAATGCAGCAACGACAAAAGTGAAAAAACTAATAGAAATGCATCAGTTTACTGGTAATATCAAACTCAATACCCGTATTCACTACACACGCAGAGACAAGTGACTTTATGAGAGGTATTCTTCTTGCTTAAATACTACGCGTAACAGTGAACTTATTTATCTAAGAACCACACAGAACCACAGCAAAACACTGAACACTCACAAAGAATACGATGAACATACGACGTATGCAGGTATCAATGCTCCAGATTTTCACACGTGACTAGAACATTGGTCACAAAAGTTGGAGACGACTAAATTTTCGCGGATAGAAAAATCACACCTGCAACTTATCTCTGGAGTATTTACAACTTCCACTTTGCACTGTCACGTTCTCAATAAAGAACTGAAGCGACACTCTTTTCCTTAAAATCAAATTGATGCTCTTCAATCAGTATTTCGTTTTACGTTACGTAATTGATATGTCACTTAGGGTTTCTCTTCCTGGTGCTTATAGAGATATCTGAAAAGCAGAAGATTTACTCATGAGAACAAATACTTCTCGCAGATAACCACCGACTCTCGTGTAAGCTTTGATGCACATCACATTGAACTTCACAACTTCGTCGGTCACTCAGCTTTCACGTAATTAAGGAAGGCGGAAGAGAAAATATAAAATATAATTACCATCTAGTGTAAGTATTTCAGAAAAAATTACTCATGGAATGATAGCGTACACTTTCTGTTGTTGCTACAAAACTTCCAGGATGTATAATAATAAAGTTCACATTATCACAATTAAATTCATGTCAATGGTTCAAATGAGATTAAGACGTGTTAAAAGTACCACCAGAAGTTATGTTCATTCTTGAAACAGCGGGAACTTATACTAAGCAAAGTATCACAGCGATGTCCGTTATAATACTAAGCAGCACAGGCGGAGGTGTCGAGCAATACAGGCCTCCTCGCTGCTCTGTCTCGCCGTGCTCGGGCTTTACTGGCGGCCGAGCTCGCTCTGAACCGTAGCTGCTGCTGTAGCTGGTTGCTGCCTGTAGAGCAGCCGGTCTCTCCTCACTCTCTCCATCATGACAAACCCACGGATTTTTATTACGTACACAATTCTCTGGTCTTACATTCAATTTCAAAGAAAATTAATGTGTTATTATTGCAGTAGAAGTTAAGGATCCATTTCAGAATCAAATACATACCATCGTGTGTATTATGACACCTAACACATCTGCGTTACACAGTCAATTCCACACAGTAGGGTACCACGAATAGGGTATGCGCTTTATTATAAAATGGTTTAAAGGTATGATCACATATCTCCTACCGAAATATGAATCGTTTCATACCATTTTTTGGGACACAAGTTTACTGAAATTAAAAAGTTTACGAACTCCGGGAAGAACGAGACAAGACCTAGCACAAAAAGCAAGAAATGTTTAGAAATTTGCTTGTAACTGCATTAAAAATTGGTAGGAAGGTTGGAAGAATTTACACAACTCACAGTTGGTGTCAGCACGACATCAATTAGGATGACACGACATAACTGAAACACGATTCAAGAAAGTGGTTTCTAAAATGCTCCATACTAAAAAATATACGATTTTAATTCGTGGTTGCATATGTGTTCCATATTAAAAAAACATTGTAACTAGTGATTTCATATATTTTCCACGTCCAAAAAACACAGTTTTAACAAGTGGGAGCACATGTGCTCCACATTCAAATAAATTCATTTAACTTTTTAGAGCATTCCACAATAAATGCGACCAACCAGATTACGCAATGAAGTAGAGATTGAACAAGCAGCATACACATTACTCAATTGTTTCGTTCTAACAAGTTCAGTTATTTCTAAAAACCAAGCTGTAAATAAGATGTTACAACACATACGTACACGCATATCACTCTTTTAGTAAAACAGCTATATTAATATCCAGCAAAAAAACACGGGAAAGATTTCTTCTACATCTGAAAGTTTATAACTTAAAATACGAGGCATTCCTACAAAATTGGCTCCTGTTATTACAGGAATATGCTCGCATGTCAATTTTGGCCAGGAGGCTTTGCCGAACCTAAACATAGAACAGCAATCACGACAATAATCGTCCTTTCAAAGGCTTGAACGCAAGCTCACTTTTCGTATGTAAAGTTAAGGAGCACTGCAGTAGTGTCGACGAACCCTCATAACTAATAGCACTACATGTGGCACATGTAGCTGTGTAGGCTAAACGTGCGGACGAGTGTGTTGGTTCTCATCACACATACGTGCCTGCAAAATACAGCGGATATTTTTTTTCTGTGTGTGTACGTGTTTTTATAAATGAAAGTATGTAACCAAAGTCTCAGGTAAAAAGTGAAAGTCCGTAATAACAATGAATATTAACTAGAATGCGGACAAAAATCATACATTTATGAAACATCCAAGTGACTCTTAAAGATCATATATTGTTTCAGGAAACTTCAGTTCACAATTTCATACTCGAATCAGGTTAAAAATATCAAATCAAACTTTTACATATAGTTTCAGTTTTCACATTCCACTATGAAATTCTTCGTAGGTGACACGTGTGATCTGGCTGAACATTTCAATTCAAATCAGCGTGAACTCCTGTAAAGAGAGCGCTAATGCAGCTGGGTGTCCGAGCTTGTGCGCCCATGGAATATGAAGAGAGCTCGCACACTGCCACAAATAAATCATTGGAATGACGGGAGCAAAGATAGAGCAAAGAGGGAGAGCTATGCAGGGAATCCCTCCCTCACCTCCAGCCCAGCTATATTGATCTCTTCTCACAGCAGCTGCAGCAAGAGCAGTGTCAGCAGCATGTGCATGAACATATTTTAAGGCACTTTCTACTAAACGACTGTACCAGCTCTATCAATTTTATCCACTTGAGAAGCTACTTGACCTCATTTCAATTTAAGCATTAACAGACCTCGCCAGAATGTATGCTATCATTCTATAAGAATTTTTGAAGCTATAAAGTTTTGCACATGGAAAACTATGTGCTGAAAATGTATCTAATTTGACTACAATACATTACTGTGAGACTCAAAGTAGTAGTGCGGAATTTGATGTCCGTCAAATTAAGAAATATACAGAAGGTCGGCAATATCAATACATACAAAAGACGTTAATGACCATTGGCTGTCCCTATACAAAACAAAGTATTAATTTCTAGCTTTAATAGCAATCAATGAATGAACAATTCACTAATTATTATTTAAAACAATTATGCACACAAACGAATCAGTGAATATTCGATAGAAATAAATATTTCAGAGAAATTCTACATTTCATGATTACCATGACACAAGAATGATAACTTTCAGTCAATGAAATCATTTGAGGTAGCAACAAGCCACGAAAGGGGAAGTCGAGAAAATGTTGTGACAGTTCGGATAAACTTCTGTTGAAGTTTGAGGGGAAGTTTGCAGTCAACATAAATCACCAAAGTCACGTATAGGAGTCTCTCAAAGTTGCAGCAGTCCCCCTCACCCGTGGAGGGGGGGTTTAGATTGCGAAGCTTAAAGATGTAAGGCTGAAGCGCACCTTCTCTTGCTGCTGCCTCGCGCTGCTGCGTGATTCTGCTGATTTGATTCTACGTGCTAAATGCATCGATGGGTCCTTGAGTAAGTTAGGATACAGTGAAGCTAAAAGTTAACTTATGTTCCTCATGAAACAACTAGCAATATGTTTAAAAAATGACACTGATGGAACGTAACACACGGTAAATCCTGACAGGCGTTTCTGAGTTGAAAACACAACCAAGGTTTTACGCCGAAAAAAGAGGGATGTGGTATAAGCTCGGATGAAATTCAAATCATGACCGAACAAATAATTAAAATTATGAATCTACTTTGTTGTATGTAATTTGACATATGTAATGCCTAAGAAACTAAAGTGTTAGACAATAATACTACTTGAAAATTTTCAATAGCACGCATAATATGTGCTCAATTCATAAGACCCTCCACACTCTATAGCAACATCATTAAATTGTGAATGCAGCAAACGAGAAAGGCTATCATAACTACTGAATACTAGTAAACCAAGTGCAGTGCTTCTTGTAAACATTTTTGGTACTACTTCACTGTTTTTAAACACGTGTTTGTAAATCAATGGTCCAGAGAGTGGTGTGATTCACCACTGTTAGAACCTGTAGATGAGGTACATACACGAGCTCGACTGACACTGTCAGTATGAATTACAGAAAAAAAGAGTAACTCTAAGATCAACTTGCACCAATACCACGAGTCCTTCATAGTTAAGAAGAATTTTAATGAAATGATATTCCACGCAAGGTAAATAAAGTGCATTACAGCAACACCAAAATTCAGTCATTTCAAATTGTAAAAAAATTTGTAAAACTTGCAAGCAAGGTATTGACCAAAATTGCCAGATAGTGCTTCCAAAGCAGGTTAAGCTTCCATGAAAATGCATAAGTCGGAGGTCGCCTAGTTAGTTATTCATGCGACGAGAGACGATCCAGGGAAGTTCGGAGCAACACGTCGGCTTTAAAGGGAGTTACCTCCTCTCCCATGCTCCTCCCATTCCCTCCTCTTCCCTTCAAGCTATAACTTTGCGCTGCTATGCCGCAATCATTCAACTATTTTCAACATTACTGCTCCCATGCCATCGAAACCATGCCAAAAACACTGAAAATCTGAGGCTCTTGGCAACATAAATCTGTCCGCATCACCGTTTATGTGTTCAGTGATTTGCATACGTGAAATAATTCAGAGCAACAAGATAATCATAGTTTTAGATATGAGGAGATTTCATTTGTTGACGTAATTGAATATTTTTACTAATATGCATTATTAACTAGTAAATACATACAAATTGAGTTAACACAAAATTTAAGTGGAATTTGAGTGACGTTCAGTATCTATGTACAGGGTGTTACAAAAAAGTATACATTTTTAAAAGTATGTAGTTTGAATACTACTGGCATTCATAAGATGTACATAAGGTGAGTAATAACGTATTGTGGATACAAAATAAAATTTTAGATCTTGCTCTTACGAATGAGACCTGTATGTAGTGCACAGCATGAGCGGCACATGCAGATTTCATGTAGTGTTCCATACCTATTGATGCCAATAATATTTCGATTGAATAGCCCGTAGAATATCCAAGAATAAGAAAATTTTCAGAAATGACACGCAGTCCGTTAGAATTTTTATAATTTCTTGTACATTAACTAGTTTTTCAGTTATTTTGATAAGAATGGCTTGGAAATTTCCATAACTTCATACTGGTATTGAAGTAACAAATAGATTTACTGCCCCACGATTATTTGCTGCTGCTTATAATTATTATTACGATCTATGCTTTCAAGTATTTTATGTTAGGCTTAAGAAGTAGAGTAAACTATTATCGTATTAATAATAATAATAACAACTGATATCAATTATTAATATCAATATTGGTTCGATAGTTCAACACAAATATCTATGTACATACATAGATATAATGTACCCCATCCTAAGACGTAAACATTAGTTTATTAAAACGTGTACCCAAAAGTACGCATGCGCTGCTTTAACACAGTCACACATTTCAAACTGCAACTAGTGAAATAAAAACGATAACGTAATTTTAATTAGTGAAGAGTAACTATAACATCTCTACGCAAAATTGATCACTCAATTGCCCAGGTGTTTCACGCCGTCATCTCTGAGCCTTGGTAAGTCTCAGTGTAACGCGATCGCCAACGTGGCAGCAAGAAAAATAACTCTTCGTCTAGTGCATGTAGATTTTGCAACATAAAACATACGGGGGTTTGCCTTACAAATAGTAAATAGCGTTAGCTATTTTCTAAACATTAAAACACACACCATGTAATGTATGTTCGTTGTTGAATTGCTCGTACTGCATGTTGAACCAGGAAAAACATGTTGAAGATATTGAAAACTTGAACTATAAGCAAACTTAAAAAGGGTCTATTTGTGTTACGGTGGTATTTTATTTATTGCTTCAAATAAAATATAATTGAAATAAGATTTGACTCTTCATTTTAGGTCTAAAGACTTTCCAAAAGAAGTCGATGCAATGTGCATTTTGGAAACATCAAACAATGTCCTTTGCCGAACTCGCGATACCGGACGGCAGAAAATCATACGGTATTCTTCTAACATTTACCCGATGGTCTTTCACGACAGTGAAATATCTGTAAAGTAAGTACGTCCATGGCAACGTGCCATACGGATATGAGCCTTTTATGAGCTTAAAGCTCTTCACAACCTCCAATTAATTGGAGCTCAGAAGGTGATTATAGATGGATTCCAAACGCAAAAATAAAATCCTATCATTCAGAACAGAGGAAAAAGAATTCTATTGACGGGAAGTAAATCACAATCAGTAAGAATTTTGCAAAATGCGTTCATCGTAATTTTAGTATACGTTCATCGCATAATCTATTTTGATAAAAAAATACTTTACATTGAACCAAGACTTAAGAGATAAACGAATAAGTACCGAATTGCACTAGGTCGAGACTTGGTGAGCACCTAAGGTTTTCAGAAGGTAAATTGAAGCTCTGACTTGGTTATCTGATCACGCAAGCCTGTAGCGAAGGCAGCTCACATCCTATACAAGCCTATAAAAGAAATTGCTGAGCTCAAAGAACTTGGAAGAAGCGCACCAAGAATGCTTAAGTTCAAGAGCCGAAGCAGCGAGGCACGTTAAGTTCCCCACAAAAAATGACAAAAATATCCTCAACGCATTTCAGTTACCGTATCGAAAAACTTTATATTCATTTGCAAAAATATTTTAGATGTTTTCAAATAAAATACAATGCACCGACTACAAAATTGCATCAAACACATTTTTAGTGATGCGAATTGAGTAGAAGACTATATCTATCGAGCAAAACAATTTCACTAAATAAAATAAGAAATGATATGTTAACAAGTTTGTTCTGTGTTTCACTTTCTATTGCAAAAGTATCGTAGATTTAGTCAAAGGTTACAAGTGTTTGAAATTTTTTTCCAGCTAGCCAACAATTCGATAATAAATTACTCCATGTTACTACTCGACATGTATTGTAAAAGAATAACTCTTTCATATTCGTTTGTTCTCGACACTTGATGCACAGTCGGAATAATCTTTGGCTATCAAAAATATTATGCTTTCATTTTTTTTGAGACCCAGTAATATTGAAACAAAGCATTTTTATTATTTTTGTTCACTTTTCTAGGTTGAAAGCAGCAAACATGACATCGGAAACTGAGACTGAACAATCACTAAAGGTGATCGTGAAGTTCGCACTCATAGGAGTTGAGGGTCCTGCATGCAGACGAATATGCAAGTCTGTCGTCACTGTGAATGAAGTCGATCTGTGCCGATGAGTGAAACGTCAATGACGAGTTGACTGTACATTGCAAGATACTCTAGCGCTCAATCAACAACTGTGAAACAATACAATACGTGTGAGTATGTATTAATAGTTTTTTAACTCTATCAAAGAAATTCATAAAACGGGTCTTAGTAAAAATAAATTTCCTCTTAAAATTAGGAAAATAATTTCATCAGTATCACGTCGATAGAAAAGCACTTAAACACACAACATCAAGAGACAATAACAGGGTTGGAGAGTGAAAGAAAGTTCACAGAATCTGGAAAACATGCGTGTCTCGTTGCTGGATTTTAAACGCACCTTAAAATAAGTTATGAATCAGGCAGAATTGGAATGTCTCCTCGCACAAAATAGATTAGGAATGCAGGCTTTGTTGCCGTGGTTTCTCATTCTGGAATTCACTATCCCATTTGGATAATGTACGCCTCATAGAGCATTTATAAATTTAAATATTATGCACAGAGATTTAAACAGCACTGGGTGACCTTGTTCAGCAGTTGCCGTATTATTTTTCATTTTACTTAAATTGGAAGTAATTCAGAATGAAAAAGAGTGAAACATCGCAAGTTTATCGATTTAGTGTTAAAAAATAAGATAATCAAATATTCTTTAGGTCCTGTTTCGTGATACAGGGCTTGAAAATCTGTAGCTAGTTGTGTAATCATACTATTCTAATATAGACACGAGTTTCCAATCGCTGGAATTCAGCCATAGTTAGTTTTTGATCAAAGCAAAACACTCCGAGAACTGGTCGAATACAAGGACACTCATCAGCGCTGATGAACGCTAAATCATTTATGAGTTACGGGGACAAGCCTCCATAAAGACGGATATCAAAATCAACGTTTCTCGAAATTTGAGATTCATTTGACTTTTTGTCAAACTACTCTGATGTAGACTTTTATTAATATCTTATTCTGTGAAGCAATAAAAAGACTAGTGTCTAGTTCTAGGTATTCTAGCCCTTACTGCGCACAAAACGTAAAGGGCCATCAATTCATCAAAAAAAGTAGGAGGTAGCGGTCATTGTTGCGATTGGATCTCATACACAATGCTACCACCGAGTGCGATTAATTGAATCCAGTCGATAGAAGCTCTGTCTTTGCATGATATTCTTGTACGATCGTTCATGCAGCCACTGCATTCAACAATACAATACCTTTGTTCCCTTCGCTAACTAAGATCGCAGTAGAGAACTAAGTTTTGAACGAAATCAATATCAAAAACTTGCCAATAATATCACATTTCTGTTTCAGAAAGAATTAAATAGGCGAGCGAACGTTGTTCGATATTTATCTACAATGCAGTAAAAATATCAGGAATGTGACAACTACGCACGACAAGTATAAACAGTTCACTGTGATAAAATACAAGATTTATTGATACCCAACGCTGACCCACTTTGCTTACCACTGCTCTGCCTGTGACGTCATGAGCCACGTAGAAGTCTTTGCAATAACGCAGTAGCCAGAAAAACAATTGTCATTTACATTGAGCAACTTTTAACATGAAACTTTCAAACAGAATAATTACTATAAACTACGAATGAGGTGAATCTAAAAAGTATTCGAATACGGAAACTCGCCATGAGTGATTAAGTGGACTTTGTCGACACAACTCAATGTTTTTTACTTCATCATATTCATACAATGTTGAATTCTTATTATTTTACCAACAAGAATCGATAGCAAAAATTAAAAGAAGTTATCAGCACGCTAGCTCTTTTCGAATATTTTTATTTTCTTAAAAAAGAATATTATTTACACCAACATCCCAGAATGATCATTTCCAGGCTTAATGCAGAAATACATTCACAATTCAAAGTGTACAAGTGGGATAACTAAGTTCCTGACTGAAAAGCAAGAACACCAGAGAGACGTGGGCAGCAACACTACATAACTGTGGGTACAGCGTACATATAAACTACCTACCGCCTCTGTATTTGTATAATTACCTGTATTTGTATGAGTTCCCTCCCTTCATTGTATTTATAGAGTGCCTCAAGGAGCAAAACTAATGCACCCACTTCGACAGGGTATAATTCATGCAGGCAAGACTCAGCACTGCTCTATTGGACTTGACAAAGCCTAATGCTACAGATAAATTCCAGTGATAACAAAGAAATCATGTGCACGAGTCCGCTAGTAAAACGTTAAACAAATTTGTTTTACAAACTCAATCGAAGAATATTCAGAGATCGTGATGTGATTAATATGCAAATTCTTCGTCGTTGTGTCTCGGATATGAACGATATTCCACGGATCCAGGCATGCATAAAACATAGTGTGCATAGTGTAATCAAATATCTCACGGAAAACGCACTTACATATAAGTAAAGATTTGGGACGCCATGACTCTTACGTTAAGTAAATAAAAATAAAGTGAACACACAAGATATTGAACAGAATTCAACAAACTGAAGGGAAAATAACCAGTTTAACATATTCTCCAGTATGCAATAGTAAAAGGCATTATACATACATTATCGCGTTGTTTCTCTGATGAGAAAGTAAACAGATTACTAGGAAGCTCTCAAAACTTTTTTGGACGAGGATACTTTTAGAAGTGTGTATTCAAAGCAAGTTGATGGCGAGCATCAATACGATATCTTTCACTACCGGGCACTGAACATGACCTGGTCGTAGCACTGCTTCACCCCTCTATGCTCCGCGGACTGTGACCATGAAGTCACGTGCATGGTCTCATCACACTTTCGTGCGCCCATGTGGCAGTTCATGACGCGAGTCCAACATACTGCAGTACCTGTTCTATAAAGGAGACAAACTTGCCCATATTTTGAATTGCGTTCATTTGAGACTCCACGTGTCACCACGACTAAAGTCTATCAACGACGTGACCGAATCCGCGCCAGTGTTCACTGCTTCGCTTACAAGAGGAAAAACACAAGTTTCTTCATACGGGAAAAACAATTCTCAGAAATGAAATGAATTAAAGAATTCTTAAGTTAGTAACAAAAAATAAAATACAATGCAGGTCACTGTCGTGAAAATACGAATTAAAAGAAATGACAATGAAGTTTTCGAAATGTTATTCGGTGGCATTGATGTAGACCCCAAGAAATAGGCAATCTCGGATTGCTTCAGAGTTGAGAGCAAATATCAAGTGAATGCCTTCGGATCATGACAATGAATATTTGAAGTTATAATCCAGAATGTATAGTTTATAGACATCGTTCAATCAATAAGAATAACTCGCTGAAAACTCGGACTTGGAAAGGACACTAACAGTATACTTTACTTAAATACGAATATTTTTCTTAAGAATGAACTAGGATATACGCAACGATGATATAAACATCACATAAGCTAATCCATGCGCGAGTACTGAATTCACGTGTTTATGTACGAAAATTTGGAAAACAAGCTCAAGATAACACACTTATAATGCTAAAGCGCACTTGTGAACTAGGGTGTACAATTAGTGAAAAAGCCCCGGCTGAGCTACAAAAGAACAAATCACGACAGAGCAACGGCGCGCAGTAAAGAAGGCGACGCTCGCTCGTAAACAGGAAGTCAAGCTTGCCAGACTGCCTAAACAGACAACACAGTCAAGACTGTATTGTCTGTACACGTGACTGATACTAGCTGTCACGCAACTGTGTGACCCATGAGTTCAGGCAGCAAGCCTTCTACCTTGCGCAATCATTTTTTAATTGAAATCATGAGTCAGTGATTGACGACGCATGCATTTTCTGTGTAAATCTATGCAGTGTATTCAAGGCTCTGTAACGCAGTTAATCAGTGGCACTTGGAGTCGCCCTCATAATACGTATACGTAAACCAACAAGAGAGCGATGACAGTCTCTCGCAAGGTGAAACATATGAGAAAGACTTCCTATAAAGAGCGATGATGCGTCCACGTGCTTCCAACGTGCGTCACAGTCTATCGTATCTGACAAGATAAAATTACAGCAAATCTAATTCGTAATACAAGAACAAAGTCACAAGAGACTCGTGATTTACGAGCATCGAAAGTAAACCAAGAGGCGTGTAGGTCAACTCTGCATGAGTTGATATCATTTCTCGAGCAATTGATCATTTGCTCCTCGGCCTCAATTTGATACCGAGACAAAGAATCAAAGAGAAGAGATTTTTAATATGAGCTCGAGTATTCATTTGTACTTATGAGCTAACTAGTCTTACAAAGATACTTCCAACGAAGTTTTGAACATAATGACACTATTTAAAATTACTTATTACACTATACAACCCACGCAAGTAAACTATCATACACATATGCGCAACATATTCTAACGAAATAAATAAGTAGGTATAATCAAAAACAGCTAACAATGCTACGTGGATAATGAATTAAGAACCAGAATAACTAGCGTATACAGTATTACGCTAATTTCCCTCCGTATTGTTTGTACGTACTCGACCGGGCTTACTATATCCATTCTCAACCGTACCTGAAATGAGCAAAAATTTAATTTCGATACATTTATATGGATCAACGTATGAAAAAGTTACGATACACCCTAACAGCGTAGATGAGAGGTCACGTTTGCTTTACGCAGTGTTCTGTACGCAGTGTTGTCCATGAGAAGTACAGAGAAGTAAGCAACAAGTTGACCAAAACACAAAGACAGGCATTGTGCAAGAGGCTATGCTTTGCCAGGCAGACTCGCCTAAACAGTTTATCCGAACATCCAGACTAGGTTAGTAAACCATCAAAGCTACGTGAGCATAAACCGAGCATTCGTACACACTCAAAAACAAGTACGGTATGCCAGCACAACTTTATTGACTTGCAAGTACGTAATAACTTGCCGTACTCGTACTGTGAGCAGACTATGTAATGCCAATGATTAGCAATTAGTACAAGAATAATGAAAGCAGCATAGAACGCCATGTGTAACAAATCTTAGATAATAGGACGCGCTAGGCGCAAAAAAATACCCAATCGCACTTTCGTTTAAGAAGTTCAGAAGAAGGAAAATAATTCAGCATGATAGAAATGACGTCACGAGAGACACTATTTAGAAACGAATATGAAGCAAGACTGGCGCAGCTCTACGCTACGCTTGTGCACAAAGCGCTGTAGGAAATCAGGAAATCCTCACATGTACCCATTTACAACGTAAACAAAAACTTCCAAGCGGGGGAACAACTCACGCAAGCATGAAGTCAAGAGAAATGCTATTTTCAAAGTTACTGCAATTAATGCAAACTCGGCACATACTACGACGATGCATGTGATGAAAATAATTTTAAAAGAATTAGGAGGTGATATAAATTATTAATAGGACAATTGCTACATTCGCAAAATAGCATAGCCCAATACTGGTGAAACGGTCATGTATGCTGACAGTGGCGAGGTTAGTAGCTCAAAACAGTGTAACTCTGCAAAGCTCCTCCACAAAAAAATATAAAGATACATGTAACACTAACGCTTAAAAGCAATCCGGCACTGAACTTAAGGGGCGACAAAACTGGAAGGCCTCTCCTTCTGTAAACATTATGCGTACTCCGTTCTTAGAATGGGTTCACTCCTGATGTAAGGTGATATGTTAAATGAATTATTGTATCATAATCTGCATAGCGTCTGAGACAAACAGATTAACTAGAAGCCAGAATAGAATAGAATAGAATGAGGCTATAGGAACGAACCTTTTGGCCCATTCTTGGGTCGGATAATTACTTCGATAATTATTCGGTTGTTTACCCAAGTCCCATGCTGTATTTCTAGCCGCGTCAACCATGTCGGCAGCGGGATTCGAACCCGGGTCTTCCCGCTCGCAAGCAGATTCGCTCACCAGTCGACCAAGCTGGTGATTCATACAACATATGTCTGCCTGGACAAGTGAATGAAACGAAGCAAATAAAAATATTAATTCGATGAAGTGACCAAAAATGTACACGTAGGACGTCATTCAGAACGTATCCTAGCATGTCTGGACACTCATATCACCATTCGTAAGAACAAAGGAAACCAAACAGCTAAACCTAGGCAAAGAATAGAAGAAGTTTTAATTCCAATAATTCGAATGGAAATGTTCTAACAGCTCAGTACGTAATAAAGTACATATACGATTTGGAATTCGTGTGAGATGTATGAAAACGGGGCAAAATACAAGCATATGAAAGATAGGGTGAAGTACGAATGTGCTTCTCAGAAGAGGTTCTCAACTTACATATCTGAAGTGATAATGCTAATCAACAGACACCATGTGTTCTTGCCTAGAGCTATTGTTTTTTTGAAGAGCATCTCAACATAGATAGCTACAATTGATGAAGACAATGTGGCAACACCAGACGTCGCTACCAGGTTCGATAAGAGGAAAATATACCAATAAAAGGATAGCTAATGCGCGATTAAAGAATAATTCAATCGCACGTGACCAGATTACAATTCTTTATATTCAGTCTCTGTAACTCTCCTTGTCCGGATCCAGCCATGAAAAATAAATTGAGCGCTTCGAGTTTTACTTGATCAGAACTGGACTGGGAAAAGCAGAAGAGCAAAGAGAAATAAAATATTCAGGACTTTGTGAGGTTGCTGATAAGCGGCCACATAAGGACACGAGAATGTATCACTGTTTGCATGCTTACCAAGTGACTTGCACAGGGATGAACCACGACAAGCAGGGACGTGGAGTAAAGGGTAGGAGAGGAGGTCTGGTCGAACGCGAGTTCTCTGAACGAGGTTGTCACTAAAGGTGATCTGTTGGTGTCGTCTTACACTCACACCACCAACCATATCGAATTAAAATACAAGAGCTCACACACGTAGCTTCAGTGTCTCATGTGAAGATGTTGGTCATACCGAGAGAAAGGGTGGAATTTTAACTGATGTACTCGTAGATGTGTATTCAAAATATGCAGCACAAAAACTTTTTTCTATATCATTTTTCTACTGAAATACACTCAACAAAAAGCGAGTTTTACATGATAAGTATGTGAACTCAAAGTTAAGAAAATTGATCACAAAATATGTAAAAACTTTCCAATGAATCTAGAATCAAAATGAAAATAAACATTCAGTTCGTTGCTAGCAAGACCGACACTATTCGGTAGATATGGCGCTAGATGTTGAGTTAGGGAGAGTAGCTCGTCTGGATAGCATTCGTTACTCGACCACTTCTAATAAAACTCGCTCTAAAAAACAGTCCTACAGGAACACAAACCACAGAGGGACTTTCTCAGGGCATTGTTAAGCAGCATTAGCTGAAGTGTTTGGCTGGTATTATAAAAACCGGTTCTAATATAACATACGATTAAGACTTCATATAATTCTCTCCGTTAGCTCATTTCCTGTCATACAACAAACCTGCTTATATTATTTATGCATCCTTCTGAGAACAGCGCTAGAAAATAGGTGGTAAAACCGAGCTGCATAGGCTGGAGATACCTAGTTGTCTACCTTCAACGGAATGATCACATACAACAGAACGGAGACATTAGTACGGAGACAGAGTGAGGAGGTCATGTTAAAAAATGAGGTGTTAAGAAAGTAATACTAGTTACGTTAAAACACGCTTATGGTAAGCAATGCATCAGATAATTTAAAAAAAGTAAGAAAACGATGGAAGTAAGATGTCAGCGAGTGCATAGCGACCAATTCCTTAAGAATGAAATTTGTATAGTACTAACTACACTGAATATCACGGAAATAAAGGGTAGCAGAATTCGTCATCTAAAATACATGCTCAAGTGACCTGAATTTAGAGTTGCCTAACGCAGTACCTAAATCTGAATAGACTCTTTTACAACAGTCGCTCGTGAGTAGTTCCAACCTTGACAACAAAATACAATAGGAAATGGCATGCATCAAGAGTTTGCCATTCAATTTCTTCAGGACTTTACTTTGCACAACCTATTTCTAGAGCTCTCTAGTGTTTAGTATATACAAGGAGCTTTTGAGAGGCTTGGAGACGTCGGAGCCTGACCAAACCTTCCCCGGACTGGCAAGCGAGAATGATGTGAATATTCCATGGTCTCTGGACTGTGACAACACAAACGCGCCTGGAAGTGACCGGGAATTTCCTCTAAGCACAACCATCCCGCAGCAGAACAGAATGGACAAGTCTGCAAGTGCTCACAAGACCATGCGTTAGTTGGAGGATGTTGTTTTACCGCAACCTCAGTTGAGCAAACAAGTGGTCCTTCCATTAAAGGTCAGTTTGCATTAGGGCGAAAAGGTTTCTCACAACTTGAGTCACAAGATATACAAGCGTACGCTCATGTTTGCATGTACAGTTTAACAACGTGGCGGAGGATCTCATCAACGTAATATGGGTTACTGGAATTACATTTGACGTCTAAATTATTCTATACTAGATAGAGAAACCTAAAACTTTCCAATTTAATGTAAAATCAATAATCAGAAAAAGGTGCGAACGAAAATGCCATCAGGTATTGCTAGCAAAAAACTTGATCGCTGATACCGTATAGCCGACCTATATTTTTCTAAGTAATTTCAGCAACGCTACATGCGATAAATAACACTGACAACTTCTCGTGAAAGTAACAAGTTTTACTAGCTTGCTCCAACAGACGCATTCAAGGTTATATGAAAAAATGTCAAATAATGATTAAAAGGATGGAGAGAAAGTTTCAGCCCGCTACCCAGATTAAAAAGGAGCGTCAAACGTACGCTTTTAGAGATAGCAGAAAACTATGACAAATTGTAAACTGTCAAGTACGTGCCAATTGTAGCCTCTTGAGACGGTATGTTGAACTGCAGGCCAAGGCCGAAACAATCAGAAGAATTTTCCAGTTGAAGGAAGCAAACGTCCAACTGAAAGTATGGTTTATGACATAACTCTACAAATTCAATTATCCAGAACGTCACCATTTAAAAATACTCATCCACCGTCAAAAATTTTCAGTCTGCACTGCAACACAAGTATTCCGCAGAGTATTCTCCACGACAGCAGAACGACGGTAAAGTGAACAAAGGTCCAAAGCTTGTTTAGTTTTTAAACCATAGTTGGTAGAGTAGACTTCTACTTAAGATATAAGAAGCTCCAAATACATTTTCTAGTCTCGTGATTGAATAATGTCGAACATCTGTTCAGACATATGATCATCAACTGCTACTAATTGATTGTATGAAACGAAAAGATACAGAAAATTTTTGCATGACGCGTATTTATTTCACTGGTCCAAATAGAATAAACTAAAAATTTGGTCGAGGTCGCATTTTCAGCGCAGAAAAATATGAAATTTTCCACAGCAGTGAACGACACCCACATGAAGCTCAAGTGCCTCCTGAGCACGTCGGCCACATTATCATGTACGCTTAGTCGCTCGGCCAATAAAAAATTCCCTGCCGTACTCTAACAACGAACTGCTTCTGCTGGAGGCGGTGAGGCTCCGGAGGGTGTAAAGCAGACCAGTAACATGATATTACTTTCTCATTATAGTTCTTTTACGCCCGCTAGTTGGTGTGAGCATTGAAGCCGAAAAATAGTGCTATTTTCACCAAGTACACTTATGAAACTTAGGCTAAATTTTAAATCATATTGAATAGATGCATAACAAATTTTGCATGGATAACTATCCTTAGCACTAATGAGTAAAGACTAAAAAGAATGAAAATCGGCTACTACCTCTATGCTTGGAGATGAAACAGGATATGAATCAGCTATACATGATGACATCACTTAACGCTTTTTAAGCAAAAAATGAAGCCTATAACCAGAAAACTTTTTACTGACACGCATGTTTATTTTGTTGCATCATGTGATGCTCAGAAAGCTAAACAAATAAACCTGAAGTAAAGCTAAACACAGTTAACACATAAACACGAATTAGGATGAAGCAAAGAAGATATTAAGGATATTTTTTAGTAAAAAATTAAAGTAATTTTCACTGGACAAGACTCGGGCTGATCACGTGCGAGCATGTGCGAGTAAGGCCACAACTACCATTAAATAACAATAAAAGAGGGCGTTAGTGTTCATCAAACTCAGGCGCAGCGGCTAGCAGTGAACCCCTCCCTATGGCCTAGCCGTAGAGAGAAGGCAAACAACACCGTCATTAAATGATTTAATGTATGGCCACTTGTGCATTTCCAGAGGGCGATGCTCCGCGTAGCTCGCGTGACGCAACAATTATACATGACAGTAAATTGATCAGCAGCTGTGTCGCAATATGCAAGGTAATTCAGGGCAACAGTCTGGCTGCAGTCCATTTCTACACCAATAAATGCATGTCCAAAGGCTCCTTCCTTCCCACACTCAAGAACAGAAACCGTTAAGACTTGATCCCCGCGGAAGAAGTACGGTATTCTCAAGAGGACGACTTTCTCTCTCTCGCTCTGGTCTGTGCAGGTCGCATATGTCGCGGTTGTCGCCCTAAGAACAGACCACCTAAACCTGACTTGTTCCGAGACACAGCACACTCAGCGCCAAGGATTCTACACTCAATTTAGTTCATTCGGTGCCTCAATGTATGATAGGGTGACCCCAGATACACAATGAAATAAAGAGGATTTCACACAAGTTGACGTAATGGTATGACGCTCGCAAATTAAAAATAAAATAAAGCATGATGAGCACAATTTAAATCATTGCAAATAATCTGCCCTTGTTTTTTGTCCTCTGAATGGGTGTAACCGAGAGGCACTGATACATTTTCCATGGAAACTATACAGTAGCATAATTCCCCTAAAAAAACGAAACTGAGTCAATGGAAATGATTCTGTTTGAAAAAATTTCATAAAAATCTAGATAAATTGACGACTCTCTTCAAGGAACAAATGCGTCACGAATTTTAGCTAAACGAATACAATCGAGTAAGGCACTCAAGGCCACGAGTTGCGTACACGACAGGAATGAACATCGAAGCCAACTAAAAAAACACTGAAGTTTCATCCAATTGGTAGTCTCCACGCGAGCATCATCGGTCTCAAATAAATCACGTAATTTATCTTGATAATCAATTTGCATTTCAAATGAACTCGGTAACTTGATACCTCAAGACATAGGAAATGGAGGAACACACACTGAGGTCGAGCTTCGTGTGCATTTCTAAACGTAAAGTGATTCGCAACTCGAGTAATCAGAGAGAGTGGTGCATGCGTGGTTAGGTTTAGCAAGAAGGAAGTAACAAAGAAGGAATGTGTTCAGCGCCGCTAGACAAAGAAAACCCCATATTTCAAGAGACTCATCGATATTGGTGACACGAGAGTCACGGTGCTCCGAAAGCAGCTCTTTTAGTCTTCAAAAACGGAACACAGAGAAATCACGATTGAATTAGAAAGCCTGATTTAAGAATGTGAAGAACGTTAAATAAATTAGCGAGAGCAGCAAAGAAGAAGAGCATTTGAGATGAGTGGTACGTACAAAGTAACGTAATTTCAGATCGACGAAGCTCGATCATTTTGTACGGCGAGAAACGCTTGAAGACGACTGATGTAACGTAGGAATATTTAAATACAAAGCAGCTTTCAGTGCAAGATCCGACAAGTGCATGCAATTGCAAGATACTGCAGCACATTCGCTCTTAAGCTACCACATATGCAATATGGAATTATCAAGTAAATCTAGTATTTCAACAAAACAAAAAGTAACAAAATTTGATTTCAAATGTTAAATACAACTGAATACATTCCAAAATCAAGTAACGCCGCACAGTATGCGTTTTCAAGGACATCTTGGTCACACTAGTGATGAAAAATGCTGAAGGAAAATGCATTAATCCGATTTATGGTTCCTCAAAAAAAAATGTCCTTAGAAGTCTGAGGACTGAAGTGCTCGCTTTGTATAGCCACCAAGGACTACTGTAGCCACGCAAGCACAGAAACATGCATTGCTCGCAACAAACACATCAGGCGCAACAGCTGCGCCACCGAGAACCAGGGACCATCGAACTTTTCGTAGACAAAAAGCGGTACATCATGAGCAAATAGTTACAAAACTTCAACATAACAACACTGCGACCAGCAGTTGTATTTAGCAAAGTTTTCCCCACGGCATGCGCACTGGACTTTACATGTAAGTTAACACACACATTATTGAGGTTAGAGCTACTTTGCATAGAATACTAGACAGCATTTCTTACATAAAAAGTAGTTATCAATACCTTGAAATTTTTCCAGGAATTTAACATTTAATCCATGTGCTCAGAAAACTAATCAAGAAAAACTAATTGTTAGGTGAAAATGAAAATTTTGTTCTGAATTAACCTCGAGTATAAATAAATCAATTTCGCTAAAATCTGAAACAAATATAAAAATACACTTTTACTTATAGGCGATGGCTGTTCAGAAGACTCGTTATCTTCAACACGTAAAGTGCAGTTGCCTAGCAGGTGCAAATCTTTACTTTGTACATGCAGTCACTAGAAGCTTTGAAAAAATTACAGAACCTAACCTCATTGACCCACGAGATAAGTCACTTCGCAGTTAACATGTTAACACGTTGACTCCGAAGTGGTACGTATGTGGACCACTTAGGTTAGGTTCTGTAATTTTTTCAGATCCTTCTATTGACTATGTGTACAAAATGAAGATTTACACCAGTAAGGTAATCGGAGGTACGTGTTAAGTTGGTGTGTGGACACCACGGATAGGTCAGGATCAAGGGCGGCCACGTGATGTACTAAAAACTGTACAAGGAGGCAGTAAATTTCCTGAACGCAGCTCAAAGCTGTACTCAACCGCTTGCTTCAGAAGCCAAACTAAACGTAAAAATAAAATTGTGTTTTACTGAGTAAAGCTGAGGTGGCTCAATATGCAGAGGTCATTTTCAATGGCCGATTCAAATTAAATCTAATTGATAGAGGACTACAAGTTCAAACTTAAGCACGCACATTCGCTTTGAAAAATAAACTCAAAAACTGGAAAATAAACTCGAGCCAAAAGCATAAGATCGACAAGACGATTAAACGAGCTTATTTTACCGAAGCGTTTGCAAAATTCATAAAAAACATTGGAAATCAGCAAGCCTTCGGAATGTGTTGTGATGAAACATTACAAGAGCAAAGTATCGCTGCAAATACACACAAACATAATTTGCAGCTACAGGGAAAAAATGCAAAAAGAGCAGTAATTTTGCTTATAGCATGAGAAAGTGATTGCACGAAGAGCGTCAGCACAATCTTGTCTACAAAAACTGGCCCAAGAAAAATGCTCGGAAGAAGCAGTAATACAGGCTCTCATCCATTGCCGACACCGCAGGATCGTCTAGAATTTTAATGGCAGCCTGTATTAGAGATGCTGTATAATCAAACTGATATTAAGACAGCGAGAAAAACAGCTCTTATCCATGATTTACTCTTTAGTTGAGTTTAGAAGCCCGGCAAGATGGCATGAAAAACTTGAACACGAGACAGGAAAGGCCAGATTTGGAACATGGAAAGCAAAAAGTGCTACTAGTATCACCTGGAGCGTATTTTGATCCGCGCATATAATTATACTTTTCCCCACCACAAGTTTTTTCGAATCTGAACACAACGCAACCGTACATTCTTCTGCCTATCCTATCGTACATCTTATCGTTCGTAGAAAACAATCAGTAGATGATTTATACGAGCACAAAACATCACTTCAAGACTCACAAGTTCCTTTCTTTACCTAATTAGTAAAGCTGATTACAATAACGGACAAAATCGCAAAGCGAACGTCATCAAAAAACAATTGAGCGACGAAATCAAATATACAATTTAAAGAGCACTGAATGTTGCTAATGAAAACACCATGAACTACTGCAAGTACTGCAGCTGAACAGAGTTTAGCCGTGACCGCACCGATACATTTTTCCAGTTTTCCTCTTATTTTCCGCGTAAAAATTTTGAGCCAAGTCATTTCCGTCATGCTATACAGCAGAGCAGTTTACAAATTGTGTGAGCAACACCTTGATGACATCATCTGCACTCATTACTGGATATTTCATGAGTTCATAAAAGATAAGTAGCGAGAAAATAATTTCGAAGAATAAAGAGAGCGTCACTCACCAGTTTAGAATAAAAACAGATTTCGATGAATATATGTACGTATAATAAAAATGAAGTATTGTTACTCTTGCATAAAAGTTTCCGCAGAAGGCAATAGTCCAACGTTGTGACTACAGAACCGGTTACTTATATTGAAAAATGGTTAGTTATTTGTGTGGAAGAGGCGCGGTCTCGTCATTATATATACGCATAAAACGCCACGATGAGCAGCCCTAACGTCGTGCCCCAATACAATGATTTATCAACCATATTTCACATGGAACACTTGCGCACTATGTCGAGTAAAGAAGGGTCTCAGAATAGATTGGCCACATAGAACTTTCTTCCGCAAACTATTTAGAGTCAGTGAAGAGGAAGATATTTTGTAAGAATGACTTTCAGGCAGAAGTATAAGAAATATTTTGGGACCTCTCGACTATGCCTAACCTCAATGAATAAGAAGAAATAAGAATAGGCTCCCAGAATAGAATTTGCTGAAGAGCTTCAGGATTCATGATCTAGAAAACAAAAGAGATCGATGAGTCTGAATGAATACAATGTATTCATTGAGGAAAATATTTCAAGAACTTACGAATTGCAAAGCTATAAATGAGCCAAAAGATTCTGAACCTTATCAGACAAGCTTAGTAGAGTATAACCCTTGTGACACTCAGTGCAATAGTAACAAGTTATGCAAACAATAAACATTTTCTAGTACGTTATTTGTGAGCGAACAATTCTTTGTCAACAAGATACAAATCAATGTTGGAAATTGACGCTTCTAAAGATAATAACTACGAAATTAAGGCAATGTAATTTCTCTGGAAGGATCTTAAATGTAGCGAATAAAATGAATAATTAAATGAGTATTAGAATGCACAATGCATACACGACTTCGCATTAGATAAAGAACGTGCTGAATCTTGGACAACCATGAAATGGAGATAATCTCTGAGCATATACAAACTTATAAAAAGTGAAACATAAAAACACAAAATACATTTTGGCCTGTTGAACCAATGCAGCCGGTACTTTTAAAGACCTATGAGTTACTAAATTACAGCTTGATTGACCCCTATATTTACATCCATCATCATGTTATAGACTCGCTTGTACAAATCATGCACGTACAACCAATAAGCAGTGTTTTCTCTGCCATGAACAAGGTCACTAGAAGTGAAACTTAAAATCATTTCACTAACTTTAGAACCGGTGTAGATTTCAAACTATTTTCCAATGACGTTTGCTAACATTGATTTACAACGTACGCAAGCTCTAGCGACTATAAGAATTATGTCTTACATTAAGAATTAATTATTTTTTGTACTGAAGCTTTATTTTCACCGTCAAAACATCAGAAATAAATCAGAAGATTGTGTTAAGTGCTGTAAATAGAACTCCAGTCAAAAAAGAAACAAATACAAAAGAGGCAGAAACCTTTCTGAGAGACCGTCAAGGTCAAATGGTAGTGAGCGTGCAGGCAAAGAATCAAGTGACCAGTTCATTCTCAAACACAGTAACTGTCACTGAGTCAACCGCGAGCTGACCAATCGAGTAGCACTCACAGAATGAACCATTGCCGAGCTTGTTCGTAATGGCCTAGCGCCTGTAATTGAGGGCTCATTTTAAACCCGATGCGTGACATTACACATCAAACATCGGTCATAATTGGGACAGATCTTCACGAAAAACCGAGTGTGGAAGTGCACCATCGAGAATAAAACAGGTTTGTAGAGTACGTGCAAGTTCTACTGAACGAATGTTACGAAGCGACTACTAACCTTTTCAACAGGAAGAAAAAGAAAAAATGGAAATGTTTATTCTTTTCAATAAATGTTCGCGCTACCAGCCGTCAATTCGCCTAGAGACGAATATCGAATAAGGGCACCCACACCCGCAGAACATACATCAATATTTCTATTGATTAACACAAAAGCGATATCTAAGCTTTTCCGATAGAACAAAATTAACTTGGAGAATTTCAACTAGTCGTGTTAAGAGGACAACACAAGTAGCTGAAAAATAAGAGTGACATGAGTGCATTAAGAAACTTGTTTTTCGGGAGGTCCAAGAAATGCAACAGCTGTGTGAGTCTCCCGAGAAAAGTGGGAAAAAGAACAATCAATACAACGAGCATTAACTGAAGCACAATGGCAGGCAAGAGCAGTTTAATCTTCACGAACCACGCTACAGAAGAGCTAAAAAAACAGGGATAGAGGCTGAGCCACTAAATAGTCGAGAGAAGGATAATACAAAAATAAAGTTGGAAATTTAGAGCTTTTGAAACATTCAAGATTCGCACAAGGAAAAACGATTCGAAATTCGATTCCTTAATTATTGATGGAGCAAAGTAATTGCAACCCTCCATAATTGACGGGCGAGAACACATCAGCGAAAAAACTAGCATACTGCAGAGTTTAACGACTGTACAATAAAAACGTAGGAGAGAATCAAAATTAGAGAGAGCGTGAGGATGTGGGTGGGGGGAATACGAGTATGCAGGAAGTTGCATGGTTTGGGGGAGTGTGTGACTTTGCTGCAAATTACGAGGTAATCAAGGCGCAATCCGCAGCGCTGAGGGCAGAACACCAGAGGCAACCATGCCATTTGACGCACCTTCAAACCGCGGTCTCTTACTTCCATGCATTCCGTGCGAATTTTGTTCTACTTTTCTTTGTGTAGGGAATCGCTCGCTCGCTCTCTCTAGAACTCGTTCTAAATGCTGCGGAAATTTATTCATTTAAAATAAAACAAATTGAAGACAATTTCTTTTCCAAAATAGTATCAATTTTAGAATAAAAAATTGAATTCTTATGCTGCAAATCAGTTATGACCAGTTTTAAGATAGAATTCAGAAGTTTCACATTTGTCAACTATTGCCTCCAAAAATATACTTTGTACGTATGCACCCGTTGTTCCCCTGGCTTCCAAGGCGATCGTACTAGTTCTTTGTAACTGCCAGTAACCAGCTCCAAAACTGGTTTTTTAGCAGGTTATAAAATACTTGCATGCAACTTATATGCAGTAAAATCCATTAGCGTGAACCTGAATATACTTGTTAAGGTACACAGACAGGAAACTATTATTCGGTCGAGCTCAGAGACTCAGTAACCACAATGCAAGTCTGTAATGAAGCCTTCCGAGCAAAGCCTCCGATGGTAGAGGATCGGGAACCAGAATTGAGGAGCTCGCACGTACCATAATGAATGTCTTCAAAATTTTCATTGAGGGTCCGGCAGCTTCGTAATGAGCGACTGGTGACAGTGCAAGAGGATGAGCTGGTGGACAGCTCGTGTGTACGTAGAGAGGGGAGTGCCTACAAGTTACACTCACATCAAGTCACGGGCTCGGCGCTATCGCCTGTTCCGCATGAACACCGAGCTCAGCCACAGCTCCACCGTTCTACTTCTCGCTCCATCGACTGAGACAATACAGAAAACTAAAAATAAGAACACACACACGTCTAGCAGTCCAGCGTCATCTTGCGACATGAAGTGCATTGTCAGGTTTTGAAGGTC
Organism: Trinorchestia longiramus; assembly: GCA_006783055.1. Taxonomy (NCBI): domain Eukaryota; kingdom Metazoa; phylum Arthropoda; class Malacostraca; order Amphipoda; family Talitridae; genus Trinorchestia; species Trinorchestia longiramus. The sequence goes on from VCRD01000518.1 coordinate 150,163, forward strand.
ACACGCTAGAAGGCAAGACGTAAAGTTTGTTCACGGTGAGCGTGCACGCCTTCACACACACGACGCTGCTTCAAACATGCATTCAAGATCTCAGCTTCGCAGGCTAATATTGAGGCTCTACTTAATAAACGCTGTTCTGCCTCGGAACCACAGTGATGATAAGCTCCAAACACGTTCCACCGCGTAGCTTCAAAAATAGCGAATGATTTACATAGAGAAATGGTTAGAAATGCTTTCGCTAGGCATAAGAATTGTAAATCAAGATATGTAGCTTCCTTAGTACATTGCAGGGAATGTTTAGAATCTAAATTTTATTGAACTACAATATTTAAACGCACAAGATGAGGTCAACAAAGTAAACACAAGCACGCAAAACTGTGTTTTAATGACCTATTTTCTACATAATTTAAACAAGACGTAAAGAAGGGTAAACAGCGCATCTCCTCCATAATACTACAAATACAAGTGCTCTATAGAATGACTGACAAATGTTGCTTATGTTGTTTCATATAAAGAGCAAATGACACGGAGCTCATCTAGATTCAATAAATGGATAAATAAAAAGCACAAAAACACATGATATTACGACCTAACAAATATTTTTTATCAGTTGTGATAAGTTAAGGCAGAAAATAGTTACATGAGCTTCTAAGAAATAATCACGCCGACTTTACAATCGTCCAGTAGAAAAAATCAACTAATTAAGTTTTTCATTTGTCAGCGTGACCAGCTATTTGTGCGATAATTTCCTCACTCCCACACGTCATACTCAAAACGAGCGGTTTGGGCAGCCCTGGATATGAAATTGACTAGGTTTGAACAAAGGAAATGCTACTCCAGGATAAAGAACAACTACTATGTATTATTTATTGGTGTCTAGGATACCAATTGCATACATAAGATACATTTTCTATTTGTTATTGCATACATGAATCAAACAGGAATCTACTTTATTGATGCAATTGGTGTTCTACATCCCAATAAAAAATAATAGAATTTTGGTTCACTTTTTTATCAATCTGTAGTATCCCTTATCACACAGTGAGGTACACGCTACTGTAGCTACAATACACCAAGCTGTGTCTCGTAAATGAATACCAATGAACATTTCATTCAGATTAAATTAAAAAATAATCAAGAGTTAATTTAGGCGAATATTCTAGGCGTCTGAGCTAAAGAAAGTAGGTGCTGTACTTAAAAAAACAATCACTCCGTATCTACTGTTTACCTTTAGTGTGTGATAAATAACTGGTTAACACGAAGACTTTATTCATGCAAAAGAAGTTCTAGGCAACAGTCATGGACTTCCCCTGCTTTGTGAAGCACACATATGGAGTTGACTTTTAACCTGTCAAGCATTATTTACAACATATGATGTTTGTACGAGTTGCATTCTACCGGCGACTTACACCACATAATATAGATGCGCGACGGTACCACAGCGGCGTTAACATCATATGATGTTATAATGATTATTAGTTCAATTAGCGTTGTTATTACTGGTATATTACAATTGTAATATGACAATAGTATTATTATTTTCGAGCGAGCGGTGACCGTTTACAGGTTATGTATAGTAATTTCATTAATTAATATCAGAGCAACTGGCGAACTTTCATCAAAACTCGCACTCGCAGTATGGAGTTATGTTCGAAGTAGTAAATCCTAGAGGAACATTTCCCTATGATAAATTATTTGATGATATATAATACACAATAAGAAGTCTGGATCATTTTAAAGTCTGAACTCAGTATATTTCCTTTTACTCCAGGTCTAAAAGTTTAGATCAAAGTTGCAAATGATACAACAGTCTTGAAATATATTTAGGACGTACACGAACAAGAACTAAATTCTTAAATAGGACATCGGATGTTTCCTTTCAGTTAATCTTTCTTGGATAAGGTAACCTCATCTGCTCTTCTATTTAACTTCAATTTAAATAGAGGCTACCTGAACCTTCAGGAACTGTGGAGCGACAACAACAACAACAACAACAACAACAATAACAACTTCAATTTAAGAACATCAAATAGAGATTTTTCAGGAAATTTACGAAGTAATTATTTATTATAATGTTTTTACGAAAACTGAGTCATACTCAAACTATCCGTACGCACCAGAATCATTGCAATGTTAATGCATGAACATGTAAAATGAACAGTTGTGAGATAAACATTTAATGGTTCTCGTACTTTTGGTGTGAGCTCTTATCAGTGGAGAGTTTAGAGGCTCACACACCTCATAACCAAGACAAAGCCACCACGAGCAGCACCACGAGCAGCATCACCACGAGCACCACCACGAGCAGCATCACGAGCAGCAGCATTACGAGCAGCAGCACCACGAGCAGCACCACCACGAGCAGCACCACCACGAGCAGCACCACGAGCACCACCACGAACACTATCACGAACACCACCACGAGCAGCACGGAACGGCGCAGTTCCCACGCAATGTCCTTGGACCAGGTCACAGCCACGAGCAAAGGAAGGGGAGGAGAGGGAAGCTCAGAGGGAGGAGAGGGAAGCTCAGAGGTAGGGAGAGAGGGAGTGCTGCAGCAACAGCCTCTTTATTACATTTTCCACAAGATCGTGCCTCATTCGTCTAGGCATGGGGCAATGATCTTGTGAAGCTATCTCAACGCACACCTTCTTCTACACAATCAGCTCAATGCACGTCTGCTTGAACGAGCCTTCTTTGAGACGCATAAAATAAGTAATAACATATACATATTATTTGGCTTACAAACAAACAAACAAGGTAGAATTGTACAAGTTAAATCGAAGATCACAATTTGAATTTATCTTAAGACAAATGAAGAGGTAGAATATATCATGTCATACCAGTCTGTAACACCACAATGTGAATTTCCATGGCATAGGTTATAAATTATCATTGCTATTCTGTGATTTAACAAGTAAGTTAAAGAATCTAACGCTACGATTATTTACTGGGTTTGTAAGGAAGTTTCTGTTAGAGCGCACTGCTCGACGTCGTGATCACTGCACACACAGCGCTGTTGACCTTCTAGACAACAATGTTCCTAATAAATTAACAAAATAAGGATATGAAGCTGCAAAAAAGCTTGAAGCCAACCCGCTTCAGCGAGCGACAAACAAATGCCAAGCGTTTCCATAGTGATCTATATTGAGGACGACTAAAGGACGAGAAAAAGTGGATGAAGAGGTTGCGATGGCAACGCTATTCTCCGGTTCATGGAGGCAGTGGAGAGCGTTGACGACAGTCACCTTAAAACGTACACTTTTACGACACTCACTTCACTTTTCTTGACTGAATATTTGTATCCAATGACTATCGAGAACGTCACCAATTTGTTACTTTAACACAACAAAATTAAAAGCCAGTTATTCAAATTACTAGCAGATAAACTTCACTAAATCTTGAGATTCAACCACATTTTACTTGTGCTTCAATTGCTAATGATACATAATACAAGTTATATAAAGTGTAGTTAAGAATGTGACGAACAACCGAACAACAAAATAATAATGCACAAGTCAAAGAAATGAAAGTTTTTCTGTCAGAGATTTAGCGGAACATGAGGCACACAGATTTACAAGCACGTGTTTTGCGCTGAATCCTGAATCTGACAGCTTATTATAATGTGCATACTAAGATTAACATTACTCAAATCATTATTAATTATTGCGACCAGAATAAATCACTCCGTCAAAACAGGATATAAAAAGAGAAAAGTTACGTAAGAGGAGCTGCTGTAGATTGATTCAGACAACATGTACTACATTACACAAGTCGATTAAGGTAATACTGACGCCTGTGGTACGCGTGCAGAATGCGTGCATAACATGCTGTGCGTCACGCTATGCTTCAACAAGACTTTCTCCAAGAAGAGGTTCGTGGCGCTTGTTCAAGATTCTGCGAATAAAGAAGCCGAGGTCGGTGAGTCGACGCAGCGACAGTTTCGCTATCGGTTGCCGATATCGTTGGCGGGAGAAATAATCCGATAACTGCAGTGTGAATCATAGTGCCAGAGCCTGCAGTGGTCGATAAACCGCTACGCTCAATAACCCAGAACACTGTAAAGACAGAGATGCCATTATCCGCTCCGGCATACAGGAACAAGTCAATAGAGATCAGACAATATTCGGTAATGTTCAACGCTCTTGTGCAGCAATATCAATACACGAGTACCTCACATGCTCCGGAGAAGAAAGATGCATCTGTCGCCCCTCAATCCACTCTCACAAGTCTTCGGAAATAACATTACTACTACACGTACTAGTAAGCGTGCAGTGTTTATTAACACGTTGCCTCCGATTGCCTGACTGGTGTAAAACTTCACTTTGTACGCATAGTCACTAGAAGGATCTGAAAAAATTACAGAACCTAACCTAAGTGGTCCACATACGTACCACTTCGGAGTGAACGTGTTAAACTTTGTAATAAAGTATTTTGGGCACACATACACTGATGGAAATACAGTTGTATTCACCTTTCCGGACTTCAGATGTTAAAGTAAGTCCATATGAAAGCTTGCTCAAACCAGGGATAAGATGTCGGCAACCGAACTGGACATAAAAAACTTGTTCTATGCCAACACTTCTAATTAGCTAGATACTTACGAAATGGTTACTCGTAAATCGAATAAAAAAGACCAGTAGAGTTCTTGAGACAAAAACAAATTAAGGCAGTAAAATTACATTAATGTAAACACTTTCTGTAACATTCCATCAGTTTTGAAGCTATGAGAGCCAATACGCTAATGACATAAATTTCAGATAATTATATCTTTGTGAGGAAAACTTACAGAATTCTTAGCATTTCAAAGTAATTATTGCCTAGCTCTTTTTTTCTGAGACGGGAAGAATCTTGGCAGCGTTAGTTAGCGAGAGAATGATGCTTGATTTTCAATTAATTATTTTTAAAATGGGCCTATATAGAAAAACATTTTTAATGTATCATGAATAATAACACAAGTACCGTACATGGTTAAGGATCAGTGACATAGAACAGATTATAAAATTTGTCAACATTTCCATAGTCTCGTGTAGGACTTAAGATACTTGACTGCATGTGAAAATGAGCATGGGCATATTTATTACTGAAACACAATAGAGAATATTCTAAACGGCATACTACATGAACAGAAAATAGCATCTTCACATTTCTCTCGTAAGACACGCATTTCACTTGATAAACTAGGTAAATTCAGGCCAATTAACACAGGTATTACGACACCAGCGATCCAGCGTTCGTATGAGTGCACTCTCATCAAAACTCAAGCTCGTCAACAAAGCTTCCACTGTGCTTCGTATTCCCTGTGTTAAGTAAGAAAAAAGACTGAAGGGGCGATGAGGATCTTAATATTCTCAAGGTAAGATTTTGTCTTGTTACAGTATGCTGTCTGTTTAGGGGCCACTTCTGTGAAATGAACGCTAAAACACAGTGTTTTGTGCATAATTATGGTAAACACTTGTAAGCCACAGTGAAATATTTCAACTCCGAGAAATTATCCAAAGCCATATGCTCGAAGAGCAGTCCAGTTAGAGACAACGATGTCTAAAAACTGTACTCGAATATTGGACAGACCTTGATCTTACAACGACAAGAAATACGACACATCCACTAGTTGGCTCAGTGTAGGTCACAGCCGCATAAGGGGCTACGAAACGCGATCTCCATACAGTGGTCAACCTTCAGAAAATAATGGTGAGCTTCGCGGTATCGAACAGATCATGACCATCTTGATTCCTTAAGCAGTTAATTTATGGTCGGTCGTGTACATAGTACAAATTTAAGCTTCATAACGATCACCTCCATGAGGTAAACAACGTCTAAGTTTCGCATAGTCACAGTAAAATGTCACAGGAGTGAATATTGCAGAGCCGGTAACCTTCACTTTCACTGATATAAGATTTGTAAACGAATGAAAGTTGCAAGAAAACGATGAGTTAGATCAGAAATTTGTCTTCTCAGCATGATATTAAAGTACCTGTTTCGCCATCAAATATTTATGTTTGTGAAAATGCAGGTTCTACTGAGCGAAAATTTAGTTTATGTCTGAAAAGCATCTGAAAAATATCCAAAACAAATTTAAAATGCTAAGACTAGAAGTATTTTGGGATTCATTGTCTCATTGATATTTCCAAGTGAAACATCCTAACGGTAGCAAAAGGATTAAGGTAAGAAAATGCGAAGAGAGTACGATAATCACGCTGCTGCTCGGTGACATGAGTCACATAAATGACTTTTGCAATTTTTACGCGTCGTAAACCATCTTCTTTCATAACTGTAGCCGATGAAGAATAATCTTGACCTTCCCTCATCATTTTTTGGTCAGATTTGGCGATCGCATCGATAATGAGATGCGTACTCTCTTCATACTCAAATTGAGCCAGACACCTGTATGCGCTTACTCATACAGTCGATATATCACAAATTCCGAGTAGATCACTTTTTTCTATTTAAGGCAACGAAAACCTACCCAAGACCTCGGAAGATCTCGAGATTGAAAAATGAATCAGAAGAAAGCAAGAAGTAAAACGAAGGCATTCGTATAGAAAATTACTGGAGTGAGACGTCGTTGGCTCCAAGAGGCAGAGATGGTCAAAAGGAAACTATAAAAAGACTTCCTCAGTAAACAGAAACATTCCTACAGCATACATACAGATGGGCAACTCGAAACAACTCACAGAGCGTGAAGTACTCAAGGTTAGCAGCTGAAGAAAGAACATCATCATCTTACCTCCATGAGGTGCAGGGGGGAGAAGTTTTAAAAATGAAGTAAATTGGGTAGATGGAGCGTTTTTTTAGTCCAGGTAGCTTTATAATTGAACAAGGCAAAGAGGCATCAGAATGCAGGTCAATGTGGAGGTCACACGCAACCATGTAAGAATTTCAGAGAACCTTGCGCAACACAGCGACCGCCATTATCCACCATGTCCAACCCTGGCTAACGGAGATACAATCTATTGCCTACCTGCACAGAATAAAAAAAACATTAAATCAGTAGACGATAGACAATAGGCAAAGCAACACGAACGTTTGCTTCGAATTTTTTTGAGGTAGTTACATTCTTGACATGATTACAAACACATCAAATTAAATTAAACAAATTATTGGACAAGAAGAAGGACTAGCACGCTCACAGATTCTTACTCCTTCATGAAATGAGTGATAATTATCCTTGCATACCAATCTCTCACTACAAGATTACCGTGAGTAGCATAGCCCGCACCACGATACTACATTGATTAACTGTCAGTAGCTCTCGTACATACTGTAAGCAGCACACTTGTGCCCTTACGTGAGCAAAGCAATAGAGTAGAATTATGTACTCGTATATACAGAGAGAGAGAGACTAGAAATATATAGAATTGATGATCCCATTACTCATAGCAAGCAAATATAAAAAGCAGTTCTATACGAGAT
>VCRD01000518.1:164582-214440 GCA_006783055.1 Trinorchestia longiramus
ATATATATATATATATATATATATATATTGATATATTAATACATTTTAAAATATTGTGTCTTACCTATAATTTCCAAAATCTCAGGAATAAATGTAGTCTGCAAGCTCTATTATTTTTTAAGTTGTGTTTCGACCTTAACTTCAATAATCTCAGAGACAAATGCAGCCTCAAAGCACAGGATACATTGATCAGTACTTTTTTCAGGAAATGTCTTAACTGGAGGCACAATGTCGTCAGCTAACTCTTGACAAGCAGAGAATAATGACCAACGCACGCAAAAAAAGGCTCCGCAGCAAGAAGGGGTGGTAACATCAGTTCACTATTGAAGATAGATGCACAAAAAATAGGAAAAATATATGGTCTTGAAAGCAGACAGGTACAGCAAAAACTGAAGCAAGAGCATAAATGCTAATGTACAAACCGGCATTCCCGTCCATCTTTCTAAAGCAGATGCAAAATACGGGAATTTCAAGCAAAAAAATGAGAGCCAAACACAGTTTTTTCCCCAGAAGAAAAAGCTCCTGAGCACTCAGGGAGACAAAGGAAGGTGAGAAGCCACCCAGGGCGCTCTATTTACCTGCTTTTGTATGGACAATTTTACACCTCTCATGCGGAGCGGGAGTCGAATCAAGGCCATTGTTTCGCTGCCCCTTCCGTTATAGCTGATCATTGGCAGCATGGTGTGGTGCAACGGCTCTAAAATGATGCCTTACTTTAACACCATCACAAATATGGGGGCTAATCTTGCGCACAAGTTTCACGTACAGTAATGATCATCATCATTTTGTGACTTGGATAAACGTTTTTCATGAAATAAACATGTATAATCGGGAAAAAGTTTAACGATGATTCCAGTTGTAGTGAGTTCAGTTTTGTTGTACCCAAGTATTATGCAGTAGAAACTATAACCAAGAGAAGCAAGTCTGTAAAAAATAAAATACACAAAGTTCACAAAGTCGCACACGAAGTTCATGAATAATGTGATTATATTCGTCGAGATTATTATGTAGAATAATGAGACCGAGCAAAGTCTATAACATGCACGTTCTATCTTTGCCCACCGTACTCCACACAAACAGTCAGAGTGTACGATATTAAGTTTTAACAGCAAAAATAAAACAAAAATCACGACGAAAGAGTCTCACGAAAAATAGTGTAAAACATCAAACAACGCATAAAAGAGTACACATAAATGAGAATTATTCATTTATTTTCGACTGCCCTTGGAAAGAACAAAACCTATCAGCTTGCAAAGAATTCCCCAGTAAAAACTCGATGGGAAAGAATTCATCGAAGATCTCACAAACACGTCAGAGATAAGAAAGCCTGAGACTTCAACAAAAGAGGCTTCGAGCGCCTCGCCAACAGATCGGCTGATAGTATTCCTCTCTTGTCAGATAGAAATTAAAAGAGACTAAAATAACTCGAATATCCGGAAAAAGTTCTAGTGGTCCCACTTGGAACCTGAGAATCAGAATATGTACAAAAGAGTAAAGAACCAAAAGATCTATTTTCCCCATTTTCACAAATACAAGCAAGAAACGAGTTGCGTGGCTCTTCAAAGCCCACAATGGACAGTTCTACAAATCACACTTTAAATCAGTTACGTAAAAATTGTGCATTGTATAACAAGCGGAAGCACGATGAGATTTTAGATGCCACCATAAAACTCTGAGCGAATACTGTATTCAGAATGAAATAAAGGAGCTTGGTTATGTACACTAATATCCCTGGTAAGGATAGATCCTAGTCCTAATACTTGAAAAGTCGTCGATAAAATTTTTCTCAAAGCAAACAAAGGAGAATCTTAAGACCTTCAGGAGAATTTTGGTGTGAGGTTGAACTATGAAAGTAACATAGTACTGGGCACTGACAAAAATCAAGGTTTATCTTCATGCCAACTTTCCCAATGACTGTCACAAGGAATGAAACGTTAGAGCTAAATTTTACAATGTCTAAATGGCATTTCTGAACGACTTCAATGTTCTAGACTTTATTTCGAACCCTGTACTAGGGTCATGTAAACAAGCACTTCAACATTAAACATCATCCATCCAAACTGGTTCCTTTTAAAGGTAAATAATTTTGATGTATCATTTGAAAATCTCATGTTCTGATCGCGGCGAGTTTTTTAATCTTTTTCAGTGATAGGTACTTATTTTTAAAATAACTTGCCAGTTGAAAGTGCCCCATTCACTTTATTATCGTTTACAGCCTCGAGATGAATTTTAGCTACAAAAGGTCCTGGCTGCATTGTGGACTTTATACCTCATCCGTCAATATTGGCCATGTCTTCATTAGTGAAAATATTAGAGAGATCATGGTCTCACAACTGACTTTACCGGAGGGGGTCGGAATAAAATGCACCGATATTGACGCTGATGACAATGGAAATAACAAGAAATAGAGGACGAAAGAGGACGAAGGAGACAGCTCGCAAGCTCGCCTTTATCAAACAAAAGAGAATGACTTTGAACTTTTACTTGTTTGATTTTCGTGATCCTGGGAAAGGAAAGTTAATGCAAAACAAGTCACACTTCAGACAACAGTCATAAACATACAAGCTGAAAGTGGCTTCCCTCAGGCAGTATACCAACAACTATTCATAAAATTCACTTTGTAGAACAAGACAGCCTTTACGTCACGAAGAATTAGTGAGACAGGAACGCATAAATACAAAGAACTTCATGCATGAAACAGAAATAAAACAGGAAGTGAGTGTTGGGTGCAGGTTTTAAATAAAACTGTCGAACTAGGAATCAAATGCAAAGGAATAATTTCTAAAGGATAAAATTAGCCTGAAATGACATTGCAGTGTGTCTCCTAGTCCGTTGTCCCCAGGGAAGAACTAAGGTGTTGTACAATGAACAAAACACTGCAGCAGAGTAGCAGCTGAACTTTTGGCACGTGGCATCAGTAAAAACAAGGAAAAAATACGCAAAATATAATGAAACATTAATCGATTCACGCACAAGAAAGACTTGAGTTGAATCCTGACAATCTGGATGATGGAATAGAAGTCTAGAAATTTTAGGAACTAACTACTGTCCATATAGAAAGGGCACTGCCAAAAACTGCAAATTATACTAATGCTCTTTTTAGGGAGATCCCACGACAGTGTACGTTCTGTAATGAACGGAAACAAAAGGGAGTAAAAATGACTAGCATGGAACTACAGAAAAGGCAGAAGATCGGCCGAGTCTCGTGGTCACGAAACGACAGCGATCGTGACTCGAGTCTCTTCGAACGCCAAAGAAGTGAGAAAAGAAGGAAAAAAAAGATCCCAGACAAAGCCTCTGGAAAACAAAGAGAGCTGCCAGCAAGTAATTGTTGAATACTTCATTGTAGAGTCCGGAGCAGAGTCTCAACGAAGCTACTCGAAGACGTGAGGAGACAAAATTTAATTTGCGCGTGACGTCACTCTACACTGGCATGTGTAGCGTTCATCCACCACCACTGATGATCACAAGAACGCAGTAGCGCCCACAAGTCTTGCATAAAAAGTACTGGAGATGGCGTCTTGACAGAGCAGCTGTAGAGCTGACAACTCAAATGCACGACCGCCTCTTCTGTGAACGGCAGATCTCTACTCTACTAAGAACAGAGAAACTGCGATCGTATTTCAAGACGTGGTTAGAATGTCTATAAAAGATGAAGTACTCATCACTAGGATTGTGTAAAATTTAACTACTGTTTATTTCCAAGACAAGACAATTAAACTATACAAGATCGTAAAGGAATAGAATTACGGATTGCAAGCTACGCATAAAAATGAACCAATTCCGTTAAAATCTATTATTCAAGCCCAAATTAACTCAATGAACCAAGAATAAAGCGGTGCCAATATCGCACTGTCAAATGTTTTTAGTTTAACTTTTCGCCAAAATTTTAAGAACAACTAGTCTTAGTTACAGTTTGAATTGTAAAGCTCATTCTAGTATTTCAAAGCTGTCATCAAAAAATTTGATCCAGACTTCATAACTACAAAAATTTTACAAAAATATTTCGTACGGAACACCAACAGGCACTGAACGCACTAGTGAATGCAAGGCCTTCCAATAAAAGAAAGATTTTGTAAACGCGTTTTACCCTGAAAATAGTTTTATACATAAATTAGATGTATTCACGCAACGAATAGTAATACTTTCTTAAATGTTTTCTATATCTGACAAAATCACTAAATTAATTCCCCCTGTAATATCACTCGACTGGAGTAGTAAAAGCATTGCTTTGTATTTTGTTTGCTGTGAGTGAGAATTTAGAGCTGATATCTAAGCTACTGTACAGAATACAAAACATTAATTTAGAGTTCATCCTTCCAAGTTTTAACCTAAAATAAGTGACGATACCTCATCTTAACCACGTAGAGTTCTACGATATACTTAACAAAGGTGAATTTTTCCCCTACTGAAAAAAGCGAAATTCACGACACGTACATTTAATAAACCATATGAGGGAAGTGATCGCCTATTTTGGAGACAAGGGAGAGGGAGAATATAGGCCGACACTGTAGCAGTGAAGTGTGCCAAGTCAGGCACTGCCCACAAATGACCAAACCATTGATGATGAAAGACGCTTCTGTCGGCAGGACATAATGACGCCTTTATCTTTAATGAATAAACAAAAGTGCAAGTGCAACACAGAAGGGCTCTCAAGACTCTATCACAAGACTCTCTCGCTCATTTTTTCTCTCTATCTCTGTACTTCACTTGAAACTGAACCCCCACACCGGAGGAATAAAGAAGCTTGGAGAGCAAGTAAGGCTCATGTCCCTCTGTGCACACAACTTCATGAGAGCACGACACAGTCAACGAGCACATACAGAGGATAAAGGGACTCTAACGTACACTCTACTAAGATATGATCAGGGCACGGCTGTAACTTGAACACAAACGTTACTCTCACAGGGAACACATGGCAACACTAAGAGTGGGTGAACAACAGTGAAGTCAACGCAAAGCAGAACACATGCTCTACAATGTAAGCAGTTGAGCGTTGTTGTCAACAGAAGCGCGGTTCAATGTCAACACTCAAAATCACGACTACAATGTAGGGACGATGGTAACAGGTAAGTACACAGTCTATACAGTCTTATACACATGTTGCAATGCTTAAATGAATTGTAGTGTATTTAGTTCAGAAGGGTTTTAAGAGCAAAACAGTAGTAAGTCCATACAAATAAACCAGCACTACATTTGACGTATTGCAAGACCGAAAAATTGGTCACCATTTTCTTAGAAAACAACTTTTCGTCTAGCTAACATCTGCTCTTGTTAAGTCATAAAAACAGGCCCACAATGTGAGCCATGTGGTAGACGCAGACCCACTCTCCAAAACGCAGGAGTTGCTCATCAACAAACTAAATTTGAGCCCAACCTTGCACTGTGAGAGAAATTTTTTGACTGGATTTGCAATGAATCGCGACACAATTTATTCGTGTTTACCGAAGACAATCCTTTGTATCAGTTTATGATCAATCAAAACTACATCGGTAGAAATATAAAAACAACCATATTTGCACAAAATTTGAAATGGATAAACACTGGGAGGTAAGTTTAGAGGCGCACATCAATATCGTTTGTTTATGACTTCTAGCCTGGCTTCATTAATCCCTGAATATTTTTGGAGCTGCGAGACAGAAAACATGTTTGTCGCTGCAGAGGTGGCAGGGTGAAGTAAGAAGCGATAACAGGCGTAAAATATCAAGCGTTACGGTACATGGCTTCCGTCTTTCTCTCAACCCCTACATGAAAGCGCGGGGATTACAGGCTTTTATTCAGATTTTAATATCATGAGAGGAGCAAAGGGAAACTATATGCAAGAAAAGACAAAGAAAGCATCCAGCTACAAGATGAGGGATATTCAGGAACGAAAATATCTATATACTGAATTTGCATTGCCGAACGCTCTCAAAGACTTTCACTGGAGGGTAAATGAAGCAAATTTTGATATGATTGAGAAACTTGAGCTGCAAAAATAAACGTGTTTTATTTTACGGAAACAAGAAATTTCTTTAGAGTAGAAATTTCACTCGTGCTGAGCTCGGTCATGACAGAAGTGGCAAATGCAATGCATTGCCACTTCGAAATTGAACGCAAAGAATTAAATAACATTCCTTATGGGCAAGATGTGTACATACTGCACATATTTACAACAAAAACTCATGTCTAAAAGTTCCGCAAGTATGTTCAATATGAAATGCTTCTGGCAACACTTGATCATACGACGCTCGCTCTGCCAGAACTCGACGTTCTGTGATGGCTGTGAAGTGCCTTCGCAGCATTGAGATATTCTCTGAAGGTCTGCCACTCAATTACTTGCCACTGTATAGTCAGCAGTTGATACTCACGCTCCAACCCGAGTGGCTGGGATACCATATACAGTACGGATTTAAAAGTTAGCATATCGTATTCATCTTCAAGGGAATTCCTCACTTTTAGCGTTATATCAATCAAACTAATTCTCTTATATAAATTTTGATCAACTAGCCATGAAAATAGAAATAAATTGATCAGCAACAAATAATTTAATGTAATAGAGCAGAAGTTTTCAAACAAATGTAACCTTGACTGATCGAACTAACGCTCATTTTCAACTCAATTGCGTAGTAATCATGTAAGATTTATACCTGAATAAAATTGACATAATACCGGGACACACAAATTTATTTATATCTCAGAGTATTTGCCTTCACTACATCATTAAGAAAGGGTTTCATCTCTAAGAGGAATTGAGGTTCTAAATCGTGAATTCTATATTAAAATATTTCAACCAAAACTATGCATTCAATTTTAATACTACACATTTACTATATTAGAACAATCAATCAATCTGATTTAGTACTCCATCATCATAACTGCGTCACAATGGCAAATTTCACCAAAATGAACAGGCATTTTTGTATTTCTTCTATTTGTTTGAGACAGTGAAGAGAATTTTGTAGCACCGCCACACAGTACACACTATTTGAAAATTCATATTTATTAATAAAAAAACATATGTACCAAGAAAGCACGTAAAGCATACAAAAGCTATGAAGAAAATTTGTTAATTAATTTATAGCTGCGTGATGCTGCTTATGTCCAATTATGTAAGAATTTTTAAGATTTTTATACTTTCATTGAACTGTTTATTTATTTATTTATTGAACGATCATTGTGATTTAATCAGCAAAGAAAAGTAGTGCCCAGTTGAATAAACACGATTATTAACATTTGATGTTCCCTTCGACTAACAGTGTATAATAGTGAAGAATAGAATAGAATAGAATAGAATGAGGCTATAGGAACGGACTTTCGGGCCCATTCTTGGGTCGGATAATTACTTCGATAATTATTCGGTACACTATTCGGTAATAAAAAAAGTAATTAGAGTAACTAGATAAGTCCTGATGAGTGTTTTCTTATACTAAAGTTCATGTTGCCTTGGACCCACGAAGCCGAGAAGAAGAGCGCAAGTTCGTTGTATGGTGACCTGGCTGAGGAGTGAGTTAACACAACAGCTCATTTGAATTGAATGGAATGCCGGAAAGAGACAGAAGTAGTCGATGTCACATCATGTATGGTAATTAAAAGGACCAAGGAACTCTGTACACATCAGTAGAATAATATACTGCAGACTAACTTGAGCTTCTGAAATAGATTTTTAGCTACGACGTAACATCGACAAAACAACGTAGAAAAGTACACTAATTCATAAAAGGCTATAGAAACAGAAGCTCGCGGATGAAAACTGCAGGCGGGAATGATGAGCAAAAATGCATGCGAGCGTCCGGGAAAAGACTGGATGACAGAGAGAGCAAGACGAGGCTGATGAACTGCCAGATACACACAAGCCTCATTGTTCCTTCTCAGAACAATGAGACTCAAGAACGAAACAAAAAGATGTACGATACGTCACGAAATATTGTGGGCTCGGGAGAGCGCACCACAGCTGCACACTCACAAGCGTACACCTCATGTGCGTCAGTCCACTTGCAGTACTTAATGCATTTAACAAGCATCCGCGTACACCGTCTTCAAAGCAACGCAGCGTCATGTATCAGTGTGACGGCAACGCAGCGTCATGTATCAGTGTGACGGCAACGCAGCGTCATGTATCAGTGTGACTGCAACGCAGCGTCATGTATCAGTGTGACGGCAACGCAGCGTCATGTATCAGTGTGACTGCAACGCAGCGTCATGTATCAGTGTGACGGCAACGCAGCGTCACAATACAGCAATGTCAAGACAACATGGATAATATCATGTAAAATGTGTTCAACAACAGGAGGAAACAAAATAACAACTTTGGGAACATAAGGTAGAAAGTGTATAGGAATTGCAGGAGCCGTGTCCCACCATACGTCGAGTCTGAAGACTTCAGTTAAGTACCTACAACGCTAAACAATTAGCTCTAGTGATATGCGTTCTGCAGCAGATGAAACACAACAACGAAGCTTCACAACGACAAAAAAGTACGAAGTTTCTGCGGAAGATCAGTACGAGCAGGCTTTCATATTTTCACCTTTTAGTTTGTTGTAATGATATAACGGGAATTTTTTCCAATATTTTAAACAAAGAAGACTGCTTGGATTTCCTTGGGTTTAAATTTTATCCTTCGTAATGAGTTGAATATAAAATGGTTATAGTTAGTTAATAATTATCTCCAGCTTAAGTAGTATCTTAATAACTAGGTTAAACGGATAGGTTAGTCTACAACAACAATCACAAATACTGAATCAAAACTACAATACTGAATCAAAAATGAAAAATTTTATGGCTTAGCTAAAGCGATCACTCAGTACTTTTAAATTTTTAAATTGCAAAATTCGTTGCCGTTCATTTCAATCAAGTATTGCATCGTACGAGTTAAGAGTTTAAATAATGAACAAACAACCGTGTTGCACAGCAAGTTCAGCTAGACAAGTAGTACTTTTATGGGCAGACAAATGATCTCAATGATAGCTTAATGCATCTGACCCTCACTACTGGGGCTAAAATCAAGATCGCATGGCATTAGTTTCATTAAGATAAACAAGGATAACTGACTATCAAATTTGTGACGTGAAGGGACAGTCAACGCATGTATGCACCAATGGTTGACCAGACTTCTAACACACAAACACAAAG
Source organism: Trinorchestia longiramus (assembly GCA_006783055.1). Classification (NCBI taxonomy): domain Eukaryota; kingdom Metazoa; phylum Arthropoda; class Malacostraca; order Amphipoda; family Talitridae; genus Trinorchestia; species Trinorchestia longiramus. The sequence continues at coordinate 173,694 of VCRD01000518.1, forward strand.
CGCTTTGTCCTATCAGACCAAAGAAGCCATGGTTGTTTGGTCATGGATTTTAGTTTTCTCAAGTTATGATACGGATTACCAGCCCTGCAACTGAGTCTCATGAAATATTATCACAATACTTTATAGTTCTCTCTCTTTAAACGTAAAGCATTATAAATCTAAAGTCTCTCTAAACTTATTCGTCCAGAACATATTTTTAGACAAACCAGACCAAGATTTTTCCCCTTTTACTTACTTTCAGAGTTTTCTTTCACAAGAGAAAAAAGAAACGATATATTCTTTGCCATAGGTACCCCAAATAGAACAGAAACGAAATGAGCACTTCTCTTTCAGAGTTACTGCCGCTTGTATTTATTTGAATTCGAACTGTGTTGACCAGACGGACTGCAGGTGAGCGTTCAGTCAACTGGTTGTACCCCGTAGTTGCATGGAGCTGCACAGCTGCGTACAGTGCACCCACACGTGCCTTAACCTGTTAAGCGTTATTTACATCATATGATGTTTGTACGAGTTGTATTCTACTGGCAATTTTCAACATATGATGTAGATGCGTGACGGTACCACAGCGGCGTTAACATCATATGATGTTATAATGTTTATTAGTTCAATTAGTGTTGTTATTACTGTCATATTACAATTGTATTTTGACTATAGTATTATTATTGTCGGGTAAGCGGTGACCGTTAACAGGTTAACAACTCATCTATACAGCAATCCGTGGTCTAGTTGGGAAAATTTCAAATGTCATAAAAGTAAGGTGCGAAATTAGTGTATTCTCGTGAAAATCTTCATTTCGTTATTCTTCAAGCTTTATCCATTGATGGAATTTTTTGCACTAGCAATAAATAAGTCAATAAAACGCTGTTAAATGGTTTGGTGTTCAGCACACAAAAAAGTGTAGTAAGAAAATCATAAGAGTATAATTCCAACACTCACCCGAAATTATTTCTGTTTGGACGCTTCTGAAATTTATCTATACTTTTATTTAGACACCAACATTTTTACTTGAAAAAGAATTACAAAAAAAAAACACTTGCACCCTTAACATTTATTGACTAAAATTTACAAAGAACGGTAAAACAACCTTTTAAAAAATACAGTTTTAAAAATATATATTGAAAGAACCATTTAAAATTTGTAGAGGTTGAATATTTTTTGTAAATTCAAATTAATAAAATGTTAAGCTGCAAGTGACTTTCTTTGCACCTCTTTTTTAGGAAGACGTCCTCTCTGAACCCAAGTTGAAAGCGCTAGCTTTCAGGAAACTGCAAGCTCTAACCGTTCCAGTTTTTCCTTATTTGGAACGCATACAATAACATTTGTTTATTTTTGAATGAAATAAATAAGCATCTAAAAATTCATACTTAAAACCCAAAGTTTTTAAAAATTAAAAAAATAGAGAAATAGGTTCGATATATATGCAATATACGAATGAGATCATTAACAGATGACATTTACAAAGCTTAAAGCTACGTTCCTTAATCGCATGAAACCCAGTGAAATATTTTATGGAGTACATTACTAAATTACTGCGATGTTATACCTGGCATTTCAGTTCAATAGAGTATGATAATATTGATTGCAATACCAGATTATTGAAGCTTTCTTTCCGCCACGACACCGTTACTTTCACTCACAAAAGAGACAATGACTAACCGCTGGTTTTCTGCGTGCAATAGCAGCGAGAGAATTTACTGGTCCGAAACGTGAAGTGAAACACGTCAACTACATGCGACGAACAAACGGCCTGTGGCAGCGGTTCCTCACGCTATACAAATTTTTGTTTCATTTATTAACAACTTGCAATGTGCAAATATTGTTTATGCTTGCAATCATGTACCAGAAATATTGTTTATGCTTGCAATCATGTACCAGAAATATTGTTTATGCTTGCAATCATGTACCAGAAATACAGCTGGTGCTTCAAGGATAATTATAATTATCAGATCATGAACTAATGTTTTTGAAATTATTCATGGCAAAATAGAATAAAATTAACTTAATTCGTAGACCACTTAAACGCAGTAGATCAAGTGGAATCGAGGATAAAAGATGAACGATACGACCGCCACTGACGAAATTAATTCTGACATATTTTACGATTCGAGGTACACTATTAATACTACAGTTGCGTTTTAATTAGTTTTTCTCTAAAAATAAGAGGCTCTTGCGCAAGATGACTTCCATACCTTGAAAGTAGCACGGCAGAAATAGTAGCACGGCAGTAAATGAGACCATCTAATTAAAATTGTGATAGGTTCTCGTAGCCATACACTTGGCTCATGAGCAATGAATATAGGATAAATCTGTTCTCACTGTTTGATTTCTAACACTTCGAAGCGCAGTGAACATAGTGCAAATATTTTATTGAGCAATGCGTGAATATTCGTTAATGGAATTAAATGGTTGCCTGTAATAGTGTTTTCCGTGGGTGACTCCTAACAACAGAGGTTATAATAGCGCAACGAAGACAATTCCTTGACAATATGCTATTGTTGTGGGAGGTATCTCGTACTATTGTGCTGCTATCGCATTGTTTGCACCTCATCATTACGGAGCCTAACCCCGCACTCCAACATTACCAGGCATATCAGAACTCATCAGTAAATTCTGACGAGTAATTTTATGCAATCAAACCTTTCACCAAGCCACCACTCTTCAGGACATTCCCCATCATGTGTACTTATGTCTAACTCCTTACGTAAAATAAATCATTTGGCTCGTCACTGCACTCCAATTATGTATGCAAACTATGGGCTACTCAAGCTATTTCTAGGCCTCGAGCTTAAAGAGAATTTATTACGAGCGACTATATTCAAGTAGTTAATTTCCATTCATGCACAAAAAATTCAATGCAACGTCGCATCAGGCACGCCATTCAATCTTTAATTGCAAAAACTTCGAAGCAAAACTTGGACATTCTAATTGCCAATATTTTCTAAGTTAAAAGTTTAGCACAAAAACGATGTATAGCAGAAATATTGCCCATATTTCTCGCTGGGAAGCGTTGCAGTAGAGAATTTCGTCAGCGACGTTGGAAGTTTTTTATAAGACAGACCTTAGATGGCGCCACGAGCTTATCGTTAAAGAAGACCTGCGGCTTTGCAGCAACACGTACAAGAAGTGGAAGCTCAACTCGTACAATAAAAGTTCAACCCAAAAGAATCCAGGCAGTCGGCCGCCATGCAAGAATAATTTACTGTCGTAATTTAGATTCTGAATCGTACAAGTTCCTTCGGTAGAGAAAAAAACTGACCGATAGTTTTTCTATGAGTTCCAAATCCATTGTAATGAAAATGAGACAATACGCTTGTAAATTTTACATGTAATTGCTCAGTGAAAACTCGCATAAAATGCTCATCAAGATGCTAAAATAGATCGTAAAAACAAACCATTGAACAAATTTGTAATCCAGTTGTACTTATAAAAAAAACATTCTCCTTGGTTAGTCCACGGTCAGCTTCAAGTGAATATTGGACGTGCAGCATATATGGACTGATAAGGCAAGTGTAACGCGCCTCGTGGTGTAGTGTGGGACTCCATATCACTGCAAGAGACAGTTGTTTGATGCCCAAACCAGGCAACCGCAGATATTATGCGTAGACGACCGGTTTTAATTCAATGCTTCTATAGAGAGTCGCTAGCTGATTATTTGCGGTAACAGAATACGTCTCCTGCTTAAGGTAGTGGCCATTTGAAAAACGATGGTCTCCAATTGATGGGGAGCGGCGCTGTGCAATGTGACCAAATTTCTTAGACTCAATGAATGTTTGCAGATGCCAGGGCGAAATACAGCCGTATTTATGTGTGTTATTGTGAGTTAAAAGTCATATTGCTATTGAGTACGAGGAGTCACATAATTATTGTGTAACGTGAGTCAGGTAATAATTGTGTAAAATTCATGACTGAGAATAAGACTGCTACCTTTCCTTTTCATGTCTTTTAAGTCCAGGTGCCTGTACGTGATTGAGGTGTGTGAGATTGCTGGCTTAACTTTAGTTAATTTGGGACTACATAACTAACCCAATAATGGACTAATCGGCTCGTTCCTGTTGCCATGTTATATTCTATATTCTAAGATGTTAACTCAAGGTAGAAAAATATTCAGTTCAGAGCAGTTTTGAAATGAATAAAAGTTCAACAAAAAATAATGACGTGAGGTCGTTCACATCTTCATAAAAAATAATCTTCATGGAAATATTCTTAAAAAATGTATTGGAGTTCCAGCTGACATGCACCAAGCTTTTGCGAGGATATGTAGGCTAAAGGAAGTGAAATATTCCCTGTATCCACGCCACCAAGAGCTCATCGTACCACCATAGCAAAGTTAAAAAATAATATTCCAACATTTTAAACCGCTCTCTTGCTTGACAATAGTAATCCCGCATTAATACTTCTAACAATAAGAGTGAAAAAATTACATTCATCTGATTAGAGTAGGAAAATCTTTGAAATGAAAGCTCAACGAGCGGTAATGAAGTACACATAAAGCAAAATTAGATGAGCTTTGCACAACTGAAATAAAATACAAAATGATTCAAGTTCCCTATTTTTCCACTGTGAAAAGTAATTGGAATGAAAATTTTAAAAGTGAAATACTCAGTACTTACAGTGTGAGAAATTTATGGAATTTTCGAAATTTACCTCAAATTCCGGCACCCAACAGGCGAGGTATCTCCAGAACAGGAAAATAAAGGTCGGTTGTGGTGACCTCGGCTACAGAGCAAGGCAAAACCTTTCAGGAAAGTAACCTTTAGCCAAGACGAGTGTCGAGTTCAAGCTACATGACTGGCCGCTGTTTCCTTAACTCGCACACCAACCGGTGTGCTGAAAAAACCTGCTCAGTCAAAACGAATGACTGAACTCTATTTCAGAGCAAAATTCATTAACATGAACCCCAATCATGAGAAAAAAATTTTGGCCTCGTTTTAATTAGAACGAACACGAAATCTGATACCCGTACATAAGTGAAATTTGTTAGTAATCTTGTTTGTAAATCGCGTGTGAGGAACCACCCCCAGCAGCCCCGCACCTCAGCCACAAGACACCAAGCGGACAAAAGGAACACAACTCCAGCTAGCAAATGAGCGTCCCGTTATAACACGTCACAGAACCACAGCCGAGCGTCACACGTAGTGTTCGTAGGTAATTATCATAAATACAATCCCTTGATTATGAACTACAAAATATACGAATACTGTCGTTGTGGAGGAATAACAATTGCTAAGTACAAGATTAGATTAAGCTAAGGGAAGAATATTTCGAAACTAACGTAGAATCATATACGATGATAACACCTTTAATAATCGTGACTCAAATAATTGTTCTTTCAAGTCAACGTTCAATTGACGATCAAAACAAAGGATAAGGACCTTATCAAGCTTTGTGAAGTAAGAGCAGTAGACAAAAAAGTAGCACAACACATGCATTAATACCGTGTAAAAAATATAATTCATACCTACGCAGCTTGAAATTATTCAAATTACATCCTCGCTAGCAAAGCTAGTACCCTGACTGAGTAGTCGACTATAGCGAGGTGAGAACCAGTATGACTTTTTGTGCCAGCTGGGTGATTTGTTGAAGTCCAAGCCAGTTGTATTGTAACATACAAGGTTTCGGAACGAAGAGGACTTAAAAACCTTTATCGTTGTAGAACTTCTACCTCTGTGTTCCAAGTGAAGAGATGTTTAAATGCTAGTGAACGTGTTATGTATGTATACAACAAGCACCGGGTCGGAATGTATTTTATATCAGATATTGTGAGCATGAACCTTCGAAGTACTAAAACAAGAAAGTTTCAACTCAGTGTAAAAATGGAACAAGTTATTGAGGAAACATTACGTCTAAAACTCAAAAGTCTAACATCCTCAAGTTTCAGCAAAAAATACTAAAATATTAGAACTACCGTTTTTTGTTATAAGATTCTGAGAGCATAACGTTAAAATATACGCCCAGTTCCTCCGTGCGTCAGTCCGGTGGTTCTGAGGAAGACTTCAATTAACGTGGTGCGTGACCATAGAAAATAATTTCTTCAAAATTAAAAACAAAAGCATCAAGGAGAATGAAAAGCACTCACGCACATCCCGGGAGTCTACTAAGTTCATCAAGTGCAATGAAAGGCCTCGTAATCGGTCTTAGGTTGAAATGAAGAGTCATTACGTTGAGCTTTAGAGCGCTGTAGTGCAAGGCATTGGATCATACCGCCAACCATGGAGACTCGAGTTTCCAAGTATACATTTTGATTGCAGAAAAATAGAACCATGAAAGGGTTCCTTAGAAAATCTGTTAAAGATTATGATGAAAAATGAGGAAGTTGGGAAAGAAAAGATACCGATACTTTCACGTCCATGAAATCGGGGAATCGCCAGTGATGGCACGTCAGGACTGTACACGGTCCGATAAAAAGTGACCAATAAAAGTTAAATCCATCACGCGAACTTCATGAAATATGAAGTATTTTTATCTCAAAACTTACACCCGAAATAGGATTGGAAAGAGCTGAAAGTCAGGACTTACTTGAAGACGCTGAGGAGAGGGATGCTAAATTTTTACAAAAGTAACCAGGAGGATAAATAATATCGACATCAAATAATAAAAAGCAACTTCTTAGCAGCAGTGATTCACAAAGACTAAAATACGAGCGAGAAAGCATCCAAGTACTAAGCAAATGTTCCATAAAAGTTCGTGAAGGGACATCAATCGAACAAGAGCTCAGAAAAGAAGCGAATAAATCCATCTCGGTGAGTCGCGGGCTTCTTCTATTGCTGCTCTGCACTTGCAGAATTCCCTGGAAAACAATCATGAAACTATTTTAAAGATAACGACCATTTCCCTTAGAAAGAATTGCATCGAACGACCCTTTTTCCGGAGCAGCCGAGCAACAAAACGAACTACGTACATCGACAAGTCTTGCCGCTCACGCTTAGAAAAAAATTCTTTAATGGGTCATTTTTAGGCGATGCAGGCAACATAATTTTCTACTTTTTCCGCAACAAGAGGCCGTACAGAACATTTATATATTAAAGTGGAAGAGCCTTAAAATCTAACAATGGAAAAATGAATACCTATGCATTACATGAAAAATGAGAAAATAAGCAAGAAATAAACTGTCGAGTTAAATTATCCCTTAAAACACAAGATGAATTATAAGGAAGCTGAAACATCGTTTATACAAGGGTACTAAAATATCGTCAAGATTACCTTTTTTGGTATCTACGGAACAGATAAAGTTTTCGAATTTATTTATTCATTTATTTACAAAAATTTCTCTATTAAGTTAAAGTACGTTTAAATAAAAAACCGTTTCCCTTTATGTAGATTAAAAAAGCTGTTTCAATTTTAAGTCTCAATAAATGCAAAACGGTTTGATTTTTAATAAATGTCGTTAGTGTTTGTGGAGTAAGAAGACAAAATAGTTTCAACATGGAATAAATTCTGAAACAACGTACAGGGCGCGGGAACATAACCTCCTTTTTTCAAATGCGTTTTGCTTTGAAAAAAGAAAGTTATTTTGCCGCACCCTGTATTTGAATGTTCCGACACATCTGAGCTTTAGTACAAAGCCTGACATGTGTGCACTGCACAAGATCCAGTCTTTTGCACACACTGAACAGTGCGCTCTACAGTTTCACAAGAGGATTGTCTTATATGAAATAACTTAATTAGCATTGCGCTTCACTTTTCATCGCTACGAGGAACACAGAGAGCAGGTTATAATATGCATAATAATTATATATACATGCATATATGTCAACACTTTAAATATATTTTTCATGGAAATCAAATCAATTTTCTTACAAAAAGTTTTCGTAAAATCGTGCAATAATTTATTTACTCTACTGCTAATGCCTGAGGTATTTATTTCTTCACAAGTTTAGCAAAAACTGAGATAGGAAAACTCTATGAGAACAAAACAGTTGCAACATTTTAACAGAGCTCAGTTTGTTCCGAACTCATTGAATTGGTTTCGAGCAACAAGAAAAAGCTCTCTACTAATTACTGTCAGGTAAAAAGCAAGTGGCCTTCACATGAAAGCGGCATAATTCAATAACGCTTCCTAAAGCAAGCCAGGAATTAAATTTATACAAAATTATACAATTATAACGAGTAAGTTAGACCCTGAGAAACTTAAAACACGTGTAAAATTTAAAATATGCGTATTTTTGGATACTGCCTGAGAAGTGCGGAACGTGCGTCAGTGTCTCGAGAGGTAATTGCACTTTGTGAGTCTGGATTCCCTGAACGAAATTTGTGTGGAAGCTTGAAGTCAGTTTGCGCCAGAATTAAAATTAAAATTTTAGCTTTTCACCTTGAAAGTAACTTAAATCAGGGAGCTTTATTTTAGAGGGAGCTTTATTAAAGGGATTTCATACAATAAATAAACTTAATAAATTTAATTGTTTACTTTCTGATCAACCTAAAGTTTTTTTAAATCGTTAAGTATGTTTTCATCTTAAAGATCGTAACATCTACGGCAATTGGATTACATTTTATTAAGTAACAACATGGACACTGTGAGATAGCAAACCAGAAGAGCTGGGTTTTCAGGCGCTCATGCGTGAATTAATTCTCCACATTATTCCAAAAGAAGCAACAGTCCTAGCCTGCAGCAGAACTTTCGAAAAGAGAACAATGTAAGAGATTGCCAGTTTAGATAGCTGCAGCACGCGCATAATACATGCAAAATAGCAGGCTTGTCAAACACTTTCCGGGAAACTGAAGCGAAAACAGAGCACCTGGTTAGATATGCTGTCTGGAGAGCATGACCAGTTCTATACAGGGGTAAAAAAGCCAGGCGAAATTTTATTTTTTGTGGTCTAGATACCAATAAACGATAATAAAATTCTGATAAACTTTTTTTGGGTCCCCCCTGTAGTGTCCGGCACATCGGCACATACGATGAAATGTATACTGTAAACTGTATACTGATACTGTATACTGTAAACTGTACATATGGGGACATATACCACGAAGAAGCACGCACATAAAATCTTTCGTACCAATAACGCAGTCATTACAAATCAGACGAGGATGAGCAGAATGAACGAAAAAAGTGAAACTGTACCAGTGAACTTATTTCATAAGCACACGAGCACAACCGTTTTATTAGGAAACCTTGGTTGCATGAACTGACTTGACCCCTGGTTCCTTTTTCTTCATTCCACGTCCGTTCCTAAAGAAGAATAATTTCAAAATATACTGAATTTCCTGTGACCAACAAATGTTATACTCGACGTTGTTTCGATTCGAACATTTGTGGTTGCCATCAATCAAATCGTGCTTATGGAAGCCCTCATTTTCTCCGTTGACTTCCGTTGCTAAAGTTCAAGTGGTAAAACAAGGGCAAGATCGTGCTGAGATGTAATAGAAATTGAATTTGCGACGCAATGTGCCCTAAATAAATGGCAAAGTCCATCCACAAACGTTGAAGGATTGCCTCATGCTGTAACTAATTAGCTATGTACAAAATTATCAATTCATTGACTCTAAGCTTTTCTTTCACAGCTTTATTGATGAACCTTCATTGAACAGAAAATATAGCACATTTTATACCTTCTTTCAACACGAGATAAAAATGCATTATCATACACTCAGAAACAGCGACATGAGAGAAATGCACTGGAAGTGTGGGCTATCTAATCCCTCATACGGACCTCATCCGTCGTGACATCCAAGGTACAAAAGAGGGCTATGGGGCTCGCACTGGAAGAAATAAGCTCAATGAGTTCCTAGAAAAGAGGCTCATACAATGCTACGAGTAGCAGACAAGTCACCAGTTGGTCATCATTAAGGCCATTTACGAGTCGATGACCTTCGCCACGAGGAGCATTTTTTTATTCGGTTAGTGGCAGACCCCATTGACTAGACCAAGCCGAATTCCAGAGAGCCACAATTGCGGTCATGAAACCCACGCGTTCGATACCATTATCCATAACAAAGAAATGTAGAGCCATTTTGCGGAGTTTCGTTAGGCTCGCGTTTACGGCAACCTCTGCCGTAACAAATACATCAAATTACACTAAATTCTCAAGATGCAGCCAAGTACAGCATAGCATATAATTGAGAAGTTCGAATGAGAAAATCAGGAAATATTGCGAGCGTATTTTTTACGCTTGAAAATAACGAGCATTCAAAGTCCCACGCGGATGTAACAATATGAACACAATAAGAATTCTCTTCAAATAATTAAATCAATACCTAAGAAAGAAAAGCACATCAATAAATCCAGCGATTTTTTTAGTGTTTCATTCAATGACGTATTTCCGATGCACAAAAAGGGAAAATATAATGAAGAAGCATGATCCCGTTTCACAATTCACTATCGAGATCAGAAATCGAACCTTGAAGCACAATATCGAAAAAAAATTCGTATGAACCGCTGTATGATACTTTTAACGCATGATTGTAAAAATTCAGCTAGTAAATTATGAAAACAGTTTAAGAAAGAAACGAAAGTCAATTGAAGAGCATGATAAAGCGGACAGAGTTGGTTGTCGTATGCTCTCATGGTAGAAAGTACGCCTAAATTTTGCTATTGATGCTTGTTTTAGACAGAAAATTCCCGTTATTAAATGTGTATTACATATTTTATGGTTGTAGGATAGAAGAAGTTAACACGCATGCCTTGCAGATTTGATAAAACGACAGATCTTATGAGCTTCAGTCATGGAGATGATGATGAAGATCTTATGAGCTTCAGTCATGGAGATGCTTGTCTGTTTCATTGAAGACTTGCCGTGTCGTGGACTATGGCAGAATTAATGATGTATAGTGAATTATTCAGCACGAAGAAAAAAACAAGTTTAGTCAAAGAAACTAACAAGGTCTAACCCTATTTTGGAGAAAAAATCAAAACGACTAAAATGATAGCAGCGCTGAATCAGCACCTAGAATACCTGTCCTCACCCAAACTGGCACATCATGTTCAACATTATGAAGAAGTAGCTATCAGGAACCCTCTCCTTTCTCATACAAAAATTGCACGATAGTTTGGACTGATTTAGTGCCCTCAAAGAACGGTGTATTGATCAACTGAGTGGAGCAAGTAATATTCTGTGACTAGTCAAGCCCTTTTTCACACAAGGACTGTGTGTGCGTCTGAAGGTAACCTATAGAGCCTTCAATCTTGACTGAATTGGACCTGTAGTGAAACACGATGAAATTTTAGTGATGACTTGAGCAGCTGGAGTTCTCTTTGCCACATTGTTGCTGTACTTGCTGAATATTTAGCAATTATTATTTCGATATTTTCTGGGATCAAGTAAATCCCATGGCGCAGTTTTTATTTTCCGATGGTCGAGCAATTTTTTCCAAGATGACAATGAGCTTATACACAAAGTTCATACAGCCAAAGTGGGATGAAAAGAATACAAGTGACACAGATCACCTGTGTCGGTCTTTACAATCGCCAACTTTTAATACAATTGAGCATTTGTGTGAATTAGAAGTCGGCACCCCACATCACCGTCTTTAAAAGCGAAAGAGTAAAATATGCTAAAAGAATGACTGAAGATTCCTAAAAAATTATTTCAAAACGGATCGAAGCTGAAGCTGTTATGAAACATAGCAACAAGATCACATTCCTATTAAATGTAATTAATTAACAGTTTGGATTATAAATTTAGCAATGCATGTTAAATGCATACAGTTGGTGAAGTGCAAATATAATACATTTTAGTCTTTACGAATTTAATGGACTACATCATAAATGGCCAGTCTTTCATCTCGTATTTGATCCAAGAAGTGGTTTAAAATACTCATGAACGCTGTCAATGGAAAAAGGTAAGACAGACACCTCTAAAAAGAGTTGTACGTGGCTTGGTTTTTCATGCAAGGCGGAAGTTAGGGCTAGAGAAGGTCGGCATAATTTGTGGAAGTAGATCAAGAGGAGGGTGAGAGGCATGTACCCTCTCGGTCCATTAAAGGAGCAGGTCAGTAAAGAGAGGCGGTAACATGGACCAGGTCACGGACAGCTCCGTAAGTCACACACAAATTGACTTTTCTGAAGCAGCACACAAATTGACTGGTCTTGATCCCGCCTTTAACAATTCTTGCGAGTGAACGTCAAGATACCGTGAAAAGAGTACACGAGTGCCAGCTTTATCTTTAGTGTTGATATTTCAGGTGTTGACTTAGTTTTGCGACCACTATGTTTACGTACGTTTAAAAACAATTAACTTAGGTGATAAATCTCAATTTATACTCGTAAAAAAAGAGAGGTTAAGTTCCAAATTGATTAACATAAAGATTGTGAAACTGGTTTTTGCTCGGGGAACTGGACACGTGACCGTAATAGACGAGTTAAGAAAACGTGATACGTTATTGTGAGGCATTACAGGAACTTAAACTCGTCAGTTTGATGAGATTACAAGAGGAACAACAGCGCGGTGACGCCATAAAAAAGTTGTAAAGGTACGTAAACTCGCAGCAATAAGGAATGCACGACCTCTTGTCAATGTTGCAAATTCGATCACAGACACCCAGGGAATGAGAAACATCTCAGCAAGCGTGTCGACCAAGTAGAAAGAGACATCGAAAAACGGTGCGTCATGCACCCTAGAGAGACTTTTCTCACCTCTAAAGAGAGCTGGAGTAACACTTGAAGGTCTTATTCTCAGACGAATGCAATACTTTTAAAATGCTGAGTGAAAATACAATATATCTGTTTGTACAAAGAAATGTTTCCTTAGCATCTGCACGCGAACTTTGCCTACGGCATGCGTTTCTTGGCATACAAAAAGGAACATTATGTAAGGGCGAAAAGTGAAGGATGTTAGTCATGTAAAAGTGTTGAGAAGTACAATTACTGCACCTTGATCTGCAATACACTAAAGCCTATGTACCTTAGTTTAGCAAAGCACTGTTTTCAATGAAATATTCCACGAATGATATAAGAACTTTCCAACCACATGAATAACGTGGAAGCATCACAGCTTTCATTTCAGTCGCATTTCTTCCTCATTTTTTTGGACCAAATAGTCGTGAACGAAGATCTATTGAAACTGAAGCGCTTGATATAGAGAGCATTGAGTAGTATGGACGACAGCATTAGTTTTGCAGCAGACAGTGCAATGGTCATACATGTTTTGTATGAAACAGCACATAAGTTAGAGCCGGCATGTCTCTTGCTTTAAAAACGTTTCCTACACGTTGAGGTTTCAACTAAATATTCAATTAAACATGACCCATAGCAATAAAAAACATGGGACACATTCAACGTATGGTAAAACAAGTATATTGTTTTAACATCAAAATAATCGTTAATCCTTTACTGCTTAGCGTACCAAATTAAGAACACTCGATTGAAATTCTGTATATTAATAAATTTGTAATTTTTCCACCTAATATGACCTAGGAGAGCCATAAAGAGGTTAAGTGCTTGATAAAGAATCATTAGTCATCTAGAAAATAATTTGGGCTGTAATAATTTGGGTTATAAACAAAAGAATGAAAACATGAATAAAACAAAAGCTCGATCATGATGTTGAAGCAGCGGAACGAATGCAAGAGCTTCGTTTTCCCGTAACAAGGGGAAACACAGTATCGCATTTTGGAGTAAATTGCCCGCGAGAAATACTGCTGAAAGCTTAGAAAGCCTGACGTCATAAACATGGGCCGCCTCTAGCATTTTAGGGGCTCACAGCTATCGTTCCGAGAAAAAATAAGCCTCCGATGCTGGTAAACAAATTCGAAGTCAGTAAGAGATAGAGAGAAGCTCTGTACCTATGCAAGTCGTGCGATGCCTCACAAGGAAGCAGCGCACGTGGCATAGCTGCCTCTCTTGTAACAAACAAGCCTCTGCTAAATTTGCTTTCTATCCTTTGCGCACACAAGCCGCTGTAGAGGAAGATCAGCACGCTAGAGGCACAAGCTCAAACAAAGATATACACAAGTCATCGCCAATACAATGGCATTTGTGTTGATTTTAGGTACATAACTATTACTGACCTACTATTGACTGTTCTATCTCAGCTTTGTGTTGATTCGCACCCACAGTGAACGGCTGGGCACAACTAAGTGACAAATTTACAAGGAACAAAGTAAATCTCAATAAATCATGCGCGTGGTGGTGACGAAACTATTATTTACTCAGAGCTCTTCTTAATGCAATGATTTTATTTGATCGCATCTCATGAACAGGAAGTTTGAATTTCAAATGGCAAAATAAGGATCAACAAATCCGGCAGCGTCCTTGAGACGTTTGTAGGACCGCGCCTATCTCAGCGGAATGAGAGACAGAAAAAAACACCAACTGTCTACAAAAATGGATTAAAGAATAACTTATCCGGAAATAAGCCGTAAGAATAAAAGCTAGTAATAAATATAAGATTACGTCACATTGCCATTTATTTAATCCTTCGCAACAAAAAAAAAAGATAAGCGTAAAATGAGCCTTAAAACATTATATTATTGTCATCACATATTTCACTTTTACCGAACAATACTCGAGTTTGCAGTGTATCGCTGACCAACCACTTTGTGGAGTTGCCAAGACCTTCCCGCTGAGCTTGGTTTAAAGTAAGAAATAACACGGATCTAATGAGCATTCATATCGAAGCGCATTGATAATTTCGCAGAATTCAAAATGCGACGTTAAGAACATAGCTCTCTCAGCACGAATAGAGGAGGTTGCACTGTTACAATCTATTCATACAGAGTTGTAACATGCCACCTGGCGTTCTTGTAACAAAGTTGAATTTTCTATCAACGACATCCCCTTTTTTGACTTGCACACAATAAAAATGTTCCTTATAATCAATGCATCAGAACAAAATACTTCAAAAGATCAATTGACCAAATTAGGGACTGCACGTTTCAAGCCTCATTTACTTCAGGGCTTTTTGAGTTGCACTGCTAGAGAAAGAAGTGGTTTGCAAAGAGTCATATTGTACAAAGTCTCATTCCGATAACTCTTTAGTTTTTCCCAAAACAAATCTCGTCACAATATCTTTTTGACGTGTGTTGCATTGCATGTACTACATGCTGGTATTATAGTAGCAGTCGTCAACTATGATGTTGATGCATTCTTAACAACACATTGTTTTAAAAGTCAAAAATATATTTTCAGGCATTGACTCAACTGAAAAACGTGCTAACAGATGCGTTCATTTCGTATTAGTTTTTCCCTCTTGACTACTGTAACTTGGGCAACCAATGAGAAAGTCAACAATGAACCAAGCTGAAACAAAATATTTCCCCTCACGTATTATACACTAAATTTCATTTTGTTGTTTAACCGTTGAATGTAATGGAAAGTAAGTTAAAGAGTATGCAGTAAAGGCATACCCGATCACACTAAGTCCTGGCTCTTCTGATACTCAATTATTGGTAGTCCAACGCAAGCTCGTAAAGTGAACTAGTTTGTACATTTTAAAAAATGAACACGATGACGCTTAATAAAAAATTTAAATGAGGCGATTGGTGGCAAGGTCTAGACTACCTTGATGGTGTGCATCAATAAATGGAATGACTGAGATAAATACGTGTCTGGCTCGGTCCACTGAGTCTAATTACGGGTGAGCGATGAACTCTGCAGCTTTAACTCCCCGAAACTCAGTGGACATTCAAATTCGATACATGCAGCCCTCAACGAAAACAATCCCTGCAGGAAAAAGTATAAAGCACATGAAGAGCAAAGAAACTGTAATTGAATTAAACTTAAGCCCAACAGCACCAACGGGACGGAAACCACAGTTACGGTGCAGCACAGCCATGCTTCAATCTAATTTATCAAAGGGCATGTCTCATATAATCGTGTTAGATGAGCAACGAAAGTATAACAACGCCTTCGAGTTGCATAATTACAGCGTAAAGAGATATTTGCAAGATTCCAAGAAGAAGTTTAGCTTAGGCTAATTGCATTCCAGTCTTGTGTCGCAAGAGTTCCAGTCATTGTTGACCAGCGGGAGAGGGGCTCACAACAGCCATAATTGGAAAGCTTGAATGTCATTCTGAGACTCAAACCCGAGTGGCCTTCAAGTGCCACACACACGAGCAGATGCGCACACGCGTACGCCCGTAGTTCACGGCTGAGGAGGGCAAAATTAGATGCATGCAGTGTAGAATAATTAGGAACTGAATTCGCAGAAGGCTGGTCTATAAAGTACAACACGGTCTCCACCATAAAAAAGCTCCATGATCAGATTACTGCGCTGTATTTCAAGGAGCTGCCCGTAAGCAAAACAAGATTGTGGCCTGACAGAACACTTAAAATCCTGCAACATGGATGCCTGACGAGCTCGAAAATGTTTCCCAATCCAACTACCAGAGTTGTCATTGCACTGCTACGTCAGGGACTAAATAAATTTTCCCATTAACAAATAAAAAAAATTCGTACACCTATTCATTGTTCTATATCAGTAAAACATGAAGTTCCCCGTAATAATACACAGTTGATCAATTTCGCCTTTAGGAAAACCACTCTAAAACTCTGCGGCAGACGAGTTTTTACAAGCCTTTGAATCCATCCAGTCTCGAACGAACAATCAAGGTACGTGAGAGCATATAACGAGTACCTGGCGTATCATCTTTTAACCAACGTTAGGAGGCACAGTCATGCACGGTACGTATATGTATATATATCAGGTAAATTCATTAAAAGTATAGACATGCATGGTATCTGAAGCTTTTGGAGCTCGAAAGAAGGGCAGTTGTACTTGCAAAAACTAAGTTATGCCTGCAATTGAGAAGGCGAAGCGTAACCGGTTCATGCATGGCCGTAAAAGAGGGCGTGGGCGACAACACAACGCAGCTTGCATGCCTTTGAGTATCACCACTTATAGCCTGTCTAGCAGATAAAAAACTACATTATATTTGAGAAAAACATCTCATTTCTATGTTGCAGATAAGAATAAATGAGTCGCTACACCATTTTTCCTAGCACACACTCCTCATAAGAATAATTTGGAAAAATAGCTCGTGTCGTCGCTCAATACGACAGACATATCACCCAACATCACACATTTATTCGACGAGGTAGAGCACATAATTTCAAAAGTAGTTTGTACAATACATTAGAGTAATAAACTGATAGATGAATATAAAAAAATACGTCCCAGGGAGAATAATGAATAACCTACAAACATTGAAGTGCATATCGAGATCTCTAACTACAAAAGTACACCGCGAAAACAAGGAGTCTTCTGGACGAGATAGAAACTTCGTAGTAGTTTTAGTTAGGCTCTTAAAAATAGCGCACTAATGAGAGCGTTATTTATGGCGGCTACCGAAAAACTGTTCGTTCTCAATCACTAAAGCTAACAACTTCCAAAAATAATGGTACATGTAGACTGCAACCACATACCGGTTCTATTAAGCACCCACTTGAGCACACAACCGGTTGGAGAGAGGCCACTTTTTCATCAGTGACCATCGTTGCTGCGAGTTGAAATAAGAGTCATCTCGTAAAGGGCAACAAGGCAATGTAACCACACTCTTTTTTTGAACTTCCTCGAAGCTTACTGAGCAGGTAATAAAGGTTCAGGGTCCAGAGATCAGAACTGCTCGTAAGACATGCACAACGGGACTGCTGCCACTCGTCCGACCACACACTGGTCACCCAAGAACGACAATATCAAGCAAACAAAAATTTCCATATTACGTTTGAGCTAACGCAAAACAAATTTTTTTGCATCGTAATCGTAGTAACACGAAACAAATATTTTCGCTCAAAGATTTCATTAACGTTGGGAAGATCTTTCGATTCGCATAGAGAAAGTTTGCTCACGTATCTCATGTTTCTTGTTACGTGTGACTGGGGGGCTATCAATAACTTATGATCACCCACAGCAATCTTGCAAGTACTGCTCCTAGACTGAGATTGCTGTCTCATTGGGAGTCATCACGAGTAGTGTCAAATACCCGTGGTCTTCTCAAATGCGCTGAAGAAAGACCTAGTTAGCGACATGAATAGTAATGTGCAGAGCTATACAACTCCTCGGGTTAGAAAGCATAGCTTCATCAGCACAGAATTCAACAATCAATGCGCATGAAAAATGTTCACTCATTGAGCTTAGTGTCATCTAATTCAGCAAACCTTCAATGAGTTCCGTCCCCAAGAGGCGTCGTGACCTCTATTTCGAGCAGGTTGTTAAAGAGGAGCAAGTCGGAAAGTAAGGACACAGTCCAGCTCAACTTACAAGTTACAACTTTTTCCACAGTCCTCGACGAATAAACGCCTGAGATTTGATATGGAATATGGACTCCCAAAATACCTTTTATAAATACGTTTTACACAGCTTTCAATGTATCATCATAAATGATGAAGGGTTTAAGACATGTACATTGCAGTTACTAGTTTTTGAGACTGAATTTTTTTTTTCAATTATTTTATATGATTTATATTATGAGTGTAGCATTTGTTCACTTGATATGAGAATAAGATCCACGTAACTTCACAAAGGGAGCTCGACCAAACTGACCACAGTTCGAAGAGTACGTCAGTATTTACATGCGTCTGAGGACGCGACCCTAAGAGGTGTAGGTCCCAGGAAAAACGATAAAACAGCTGTAAGAACAGATTAAGGTGGTCATGCATGGTCCCAATACGGAATAGGCTTTCAATCAGGCGGACTGGCTGACGTGGGAAGGGGGAGAAGGCCCTAGAGGCAGGTTAAAGGTAAGAGTTCAGTCAAAGGTAACCTGCAGGACCGGTTTGCAGGTCCGCTTCAATGATCACGATCACAAACGTGCAAGGAATTCTTCGCCTCAGTCAAGAGGTACGCAAATAAAAAGAGAAGAATGCAGTCGTGGGTTGCTCATGGAGAACATCAGGCAAGCAATTCCTTAGAAACTGTTCACAAAAAATAACGCCCTAAACAATATTCCTAGAAATCACAGTAGTTGCGTATGAAGCTCACACAGAGGAAGAACTTATTAAAGGTATTTTAAGGTTCCTGCACGTAGGAACTGGGTTTTAACTCGGAGGTAAAGTGAATTATAAATTTTTGGGCAAGGACACAGGACGTGAACTTCTCACGAAGGTACGCAGAAGTCAAAAGAGCAGCAAAAGCTGAGCAAATGGACACAAGAACAGAGTTACTCGGTGCAGGAGCAACTGCCGGGTTTACGCTATTTGGAAGGCACACACGAGAAGCTGAAAAGAGTAAAACAATTGTTTGAGTTACCGTCAAATCAAATACTCTTTGCAGGGCAATGACTTGGAGGTGCACTGCAGGGTGCGCAACAAAAGTCGATTGAAACAAAGTAAAAAAGATTGAAGTTACTGCTCCGCTCCTTTGCACGAATAACATGACTGAAATTTAATCTTCTAAAGTTCTTACAAGTACTTGGGCATGACAAAAACAGCCGAGAAAAATGATGACATAATTGACATTTCAGGACATTGCAGGATTTGCGTTAAAATGAACAACACACGCTTGGACAGTCAGATTATGTCTTCCAAGTTTCGAGAACAGCTTTCCGTTTGCATTCTCCGCAGAAGTACATATAACATCAGAGGAGAATAACAGCAGTTAAACAATCTTTTTTATAAACTCGCCGCAAAATTCATGAATCAGTTGGAAGGATCTTTTTCCAAGACTGAAAATACTAAGCTGGCGAGGCAAAGTTAAACAAAAAATCACAAGGTTTCCAAATTTACGACGCTTCATGTTACTTTTATTTTCAAGAAATCAGTTCACACTGAACCAGCAGTTTTTTCTTGATAAAATTTTATTAGATTGAAGAGTTTTTGAAGGTCACAATTTGGCCCAGGTACACTGAGCAAGCAATCACTGTCTATCATCTCTGTACCAAACGAAGACAACAAGTGTGCGTGATAGTAGGTCATGAATCTTAAATAACAGTCTTGAACTCACAGAGCAGACAAATCACCGAGTCATCTTAATATGAGACACCTTCAATGAAGGCTTTGAGAGCGTGTGCATTTGAAGATGAGGTGAAAACAGACAACCCTTAACTGGAAGCTGCTATCATCGCCATGGAAACCAACACGTACGTTGAATTCGCGCAGATCATCAACCTGTCTCATCAATAGGACTGTTTTGCTCTTACGACTAAAGATTGATTGCCCTTTGGGCAATCATCGATCATAGCAACCACAAAAACACACATGAACTGCGTGAAGAATAGATTCCATTGAAATGAAGATCATACGGAAGTATAATAAAAAATTACGGGGGCTGAGCAGTTATTGCCCACTGCGAATAAATTATTTATTTCGAGTGATGAAAGTAATATGAAAGAATTAAGGACTCGCAGGTGAAAAGCCAGACAGATCCTAATAATGTTATGAGAATTGACCAGAGTGACAGGAACAAAGCTGATTGTCAGTAGGCAGCAGCAGAAGCAGAGCATAGAACCAGCTCAAGATGCCAAGTCACGTCGTTCCTAAAGTCCAAAGAGCGCCAGTCACTGTAGTCTATTTGGCAAGTCAGCGCAGAAATGCAAGTCATCCCAAGTCACTTGCGACCACCATTTTTATTCCTCTCCAAGGAACCCTTGAGCAGCATCGTGAACCTCGTCTGCCTTCTGTCGCTGCAGAAAACTTCACTTCAAATCCATATTATTGTCGACATTGTACAAAAACTACAAAAGAAACAGACGCTGGAAGCGTGAGTAATCAATGAGTCCTACTATTTTCTGTTTTTTTTTTACTGAAGTCCATCAAATGTTTGAGGCAAATATCGAGGCGCGCTGCCAACCAATCACACAACACATTTTTGTATTTTTTTACAAAGCCTACGGTTGCTTCAAGTCAAAGCAATGCGAGTAATGTTTGAAAATATACTTGATATCATCAATTCTATGTTACGGGTATCACAACCTGTTAAACAAAGTGAGTCTAAGGCAAGAAAAGAATAACAGCTGTTAGCGAGAGCGGCGACCCAGTGGAATGATTTCTTTGGAACTCCTGGCCGAGTTGAAAGCTGTACCACAATCGCCAAAGGAATCTTGCCCAACGCTGCCCATGCATAAGCCGTCATATCAAGGAAATCCGACGCGGAACCACCATTTCAGAACCTAAATCCTCGGTGTAATGTTAGATAAGCCAGCGGCCTCACAACGGCAAACGCAACACCACCGTGGTTGTTGAAGTTCAACTCGTGACAACAGCGTTAGTCGTCAAGTCTATTAATTTAAGTTCAATATTAATGATATTAGCAGTGATGCTTAAAGTTCTCCTAGTTATGACAGCAACAGAAGTTGCAACACAAGTACAAGAGCTCTATATATCGGAAAAGACATTACAGATATCCTAACATAGTGACGCAGCACTCGGTGACTTATCAAGTGGACTGCTAGTGCTCAAATTTTCAGTAACTACATTAGTTCCAACAGAATATTTTCATGACAAAAAAAACACTGCAGCAATACGTGTTGCAGCCTAGGTATATGTGTTGGAGTATAGCATTTAACAATAGAAGTGAATGAAAACGACATGATCACGATCAAAATAAAAGAGATAACAACTGAAATCGCAAGTAAATAAAACCATAATCTAAAACGATGTTTTCATTTTGGTATTCAGGTTACAAGAAAGGTAAATCACAAGACCTTAGGTAGGTTTTTAAAGTGTTTCAAACGAAGAACTCGGTCAAAATACAAAGTAAGCTTATGGAATTCGTCCCTTTCATAAGTATTTCCATCAGCCAGGAAATAATTGGATTGATAAGAGACTCGTACAGAACTCGTAACGAGGCTAATCAATGCATTGATAACAATTAATGAGAGGTCAAGTAAAAGAACGTATAAACTATAAAGAAGCTCAAAACCGAGTTTTTAAAGTCTCTTTGAATTGTTGAGAAATTTAACTCATTAAAATCTATATGTTTTTCTTGTTAAATACAGATGATACTCTGATTTCGAAGACATCAGATACAGTCTTTAAATGAAACCAAAACAGTTTAAAAAACGAACTCTTGACCTCAAGTTCCTGCATAAAGTCTCCGAAAAGTTCTAATGTTCCTCGTTATTTGCATCGTGTACGGCGAGAATCACATTAGGCGAGAGCTAAATATGACCCAACATGAAGTAAATAGAAGATAAATGAAAAATCAATCAATTAGGCACGAGTGATAAATTCGCTACGGCAAAGCCGACCCGTTAGTTAACGTGCCAACGCAGGTGGTGTTCTTAAATGTCACACATTCTGACCCATAAACTTCAGGGGTATTCATCATTCTAAAGTCCCCTTTATTTGACCTGTGTACAGAAGTAAAACTGACAAACAACACCATCTACAGCAATGAAGTTAATGATCGAAAGGCGACTCGAATGTTGTTCGTGCATTTAAATTGTTCTGCAATGAACAGCTCATTAGCAAAACAAGGACAAGTATTGCACCTCTAAAAATAGACATGGAAATTATGCACTCGTGTATTATTTAGGTATTCACATAAGGTAACACTCGCCAAATAATGACAAGACATACAGATTATGCATACTGAATAACATTATTATTATTCACCAGGCAGCTATGCAGCCACATATTCGAGTGATTCTAAGAGAATTTGCAAGCGCCTGTTACAAAACACGTGATACTGAATAACATGATCTACATATGACTGCATTGTTTCAAAGATTTTACCTGAAATTTACGAAATGACCACTGCCAACAATTAAGATAGATTACAATTATTGTTGTACTTAAAAAACTAACATTTCAACCACACTTGGAATATCGGTATTGGGAAGCAACACTCATAAATTGTGTGGTCTGTTCAGAATACAATACTGAACTATGAAATGAAATCAATTCAGCACAAGGTCAGTTTCGGATGAAAGTTAGGTTACAAACATTACCAGTATTTATAATTTAGCGGGCATATGTATCTTTTTCGCAATAAAATTTTTTTTCTCAATTTTCATACAGCAGCAAAAAAAACTACTGAAGTTTGGGAGCAGAAAATTTTGAAGCCAACTGAAGTTTGGGAGCCAACAATAAAAGTTTTCTCATAAAGCAAAAATTTAGGAACGAATAGCTAGCGAGTACTAAGAGGTGTAGATAACTTGACACAGACGAGGAAAGAAAGAAAGAATAACAAGTTTTGAGAAAAACAGATCCGCGATAAAGATCATAGAGTACAACAATGACACGGGTTTCGTTTTATATGCGACAGAGCGTGGAGGACTTTCCCTTTATTGGGCGTTAGGTAAGCCACCCAGCGCAGGTGACTCAGACCTGCACAGTCATGCAAGTCCAATTATTGTCTAATGCAGCTGTGTCATGGGGACGCCATCCAGCCCCAACGCCCCCTCGCTTCTCAGCCACCTCATGCCCACAAATAACACAAGTTTTGTCTTTTCATCGTACTCAGAGAACATTCAACTTCATTACATTACTCTCTAAAATTTCTGCGAAAGTTAAATATGGTACATAATGTGTGCTATTATGGGTGATATTTATTCTTTGCATCTCAATAATTGAGGACACGCCTTTTTGATCTCGGATAAGATAGATTATTTGAATTTCCTGAGGAGAAAACTACACGTAAGTTAATATTCACGAAATGCAGCTTCGAGTACCAAAGCAGATGTCATAATTTGTAATTTTACGCACTGCGCAATGATAACTGACTTAGTTCAGCACAAGCTGGAAGCATCAAATTTTTGAGTCATTCGATTGCTATTCCACCCATAACTCGGTTTGAGCTCTATGCAGTCCTTCTTAAGTTCGCGTTGCTACGATACATGCATCCCAAGTCATATTTGTTTGGGATCATATCACAATAATATTGATGGCACCATTTAGTTTCAACGCACTATACGTGTATTGTTAGAGGTGTCATTCTATGTAGTAGAATGAGATCAAATTTTGAGGTTACAACCCTCCCACACGTGAATTACTGAATCGCAGTAACTCAACGAGAGCCAGGATGCACGAGTTTACTTTTTAAATACTCCAAATTTTAGATGAAAGCAACGAAAGAAACAATATACTTTCGCTCAGAATGACTCATTGGATGAGACAATGAGACACAGAGAAGTACACGACTCTAAATGTATGTTCCTGGCAGACAAATGAAAACATATTCTCAACAAGGAGGGGATAAATTTTTAGCGAACAAACACCACTACTCTGTTTCAGCATACAAGCAGAAAATGCGTTTCCTCCATATTCTAAATAATTCATAATATAGACACAAATATTTCCTGCAATAAGACAAATAGCAAATACTCGCATGGCAGAGTAATGATACATTTGTTCTACCTGTTCTTCCTCGAAAACATGAGGAAGAAAGACCATATAAAATATTTTTATAAATTTTGTGCTCCTTCAAATGCTGCTAATAAATCGTATTCTGCATGGATTTTCATTCGGCGAAACTATATAGAAAAAATCAATAACGTTGCGAAGTATTTCATTACCTTCTGGCACATAGTGCTGAAAAGAACCTATCACAGCATTCAGAACGCAGAGAAATTTTTATGCCTGCCAAGCCAGCGCTAATTCAGATGACTGACACCAAAAAATCGAGACCAAGGCAAATGACGAAGAACTTAAAACCGCGACAAGAAAATAAAATGGCCTTAGAAACTAGACCCTCGACGAAGACTTACATATGAACCTGTTCACGACCATGCCTACCATCATACAAAAGTGGGTGCGGACACAACAAAGCTGCATGAAACCTAATGCAGAGGTAAGAGATTCCGAGACTTTGTTCTCTGACCTCCAATAGAGACAGGCGTTCAATCAAAACCACAACTACAGAATGATAGGCTGACACGCTGTGGCAGGAGGACGTTGCGTGACCCTGCCGAGAAAAAAACAACACTAGACTCCTCGGGATTGTGTTCTATTTGATAAGACGTCGCATGGAGGAAATTACGAGGCAGTCCAGATGGAGAACGGGGTGCAGCCGCTCATTCATAATCCAGAGGAAACTCATTGCAAGAGATGTGGTAGGAAGATGGTTAAAAGATTTTAAAAAGAAGCAAAAAGGAGAAAATATATTCCTGTAAAAAGCACGGTCTGGCAAGCGAATAGCAACTGTGAATATTGCAGCCTCCAGAGAGCAAGATGGTGCAATATGCTGCCGTTAAATTGAGCAATTACATGCAATTATGACACTGCTGACATTTGCAATACCATGGAACGACGCCACCATATAAGGAAGAAAATAACTGAATATAGGAGGTAAGTGCTTGGAAAAAAATTCTGCTGTAATGAGAAATGATAAAGCCAGAAAAATAGACCCTCATAACGGCATTTTGCAGTGTATTGAGTATGCGTCTAATTTTGCGAGTGCGCCTAAATTGAGCGTGCCTGAGAAGGCCCATTTCAGAGCCTGAGAAGAGCAAAGCTCATTCATCAGCTTAGGAAGGCTGAGCAGCTGCTTTTCTGGGGCAGATATATTTGGGATATTAGGAGGCCAATAGAGGACGACCATAATCTGCTGGTAAGCTCAAAAGTTGGGCACGATCGCAAGTTTAGCCCAAGTGCCCTCAACTGAGAAGTTGAAACTTGTGCCGCCATAACGGCGCTCGTTCTGCCCCAAAACACAAGGCCGATTGCACGCCTCCTTAGCGCCCCAAAGGGCCCTGCACACTTCAGACTTGGCATTGCTCCCTACCATGCAGAAATGACTTCAACAGCAAATTTCCCTAAAGAGTTCAAGAATCGCAAGCTCACAAAGAATTCTAAATCGTTGTAATGATCTGTCTTATCTCATATGGGAAACATTGATTCTATACCACCATCTGCAAAGAAAACAACAGAAAAAGCATTTTTTAAATTGATGTACTGTTAGTTTTTATTGAGTAAAACTTCTAATTGGTATCGCAGCTAGAATAGGAGCACTCGTACGTCAGCCCTAACATACCAACTTCTCTCCCAATTTGAAGAAATGGTCGATAAAATCTCATTGTGCTTCAGATTAGATCTCACATAAAGGTCTCGCAAAAATTAGTTCAAATTACTTTAAAAAACTTTGATCGAGTACTACGATGTTAACAATTTGTAGGTGGGTTATAGGGCTCACAAATTAGCTCATCAATATTCTAGGTAACTAAGCAATGAGATACTTTATAAAAGCCAAAAGCAAAATAAGTGACCGTAGCTAGGAAGACTAATTTACCATTAAATATAATAATAGAGAACGATCAGCGTTTCCCAGGTATTTGTACGTTTCCCCTGAGGACGTCATGCAAGAATTCACACACACGTTTATAAATTACAAGCTTTGTAGTGAAGTTGCTAACACAACTGAGAGAAAGTCACGACCGATCACGGCAATATCATGCAAGAAAATATGCAGCAATTTCTCAAAAAAGTTTACTCAATCTAAAGATTAGAAAACATTGAACTCTTATTTTGCCTCGCAGAAGTTACCTTCCCGTTCCAGTTCTTGGCCAGAACTGGAAGGTTGCCAAGAGCCGGTTTAGGAACAACCAGGATACGCATTAGCATGCGAAAAAATCCTACACTGACTGTAAATCAGCTTAAATTATACGGCATTTTTCTGTGCACGTACAACGCAGAACAAGATCTGATGATGCCGAAAAGATTATGCTAGCATGCTTAACTTTTTTAAGCATTGCTTGAAAGTTCTGTCGCAACCCACATAGGAAACCCACATCACCACATTAATTACCGATAAAAGGAGCGAAATTGACGATGCAACTAAAATATATGACTACGATGAATACAGCCTCAATGAACTCCAACACGTATGTCGTCAATGGCAGTGTTGGTGAGGATTTATAGGTATGAATAGCCACAAAACGTTGGATGTGCAGACACCGCGAGTGAACACGCAGATGAGAGAGAGTGAGTGCACAGAAGTAACTCCCAGAGTTGTTACATGATCGGAGGACACCGAGCGTTTGTCTCATCGGTATGCATAGAGTCCGGCGAATCTGCCTCTGCGCTGATAAAAGCGATACAGAGGCAACGGCACCGAGCACGAGCTTGCTGATGCATGCAATACAGGCGCATTTGCTTTCATGCGCTGGGTGGCTTACAAGTCGCGTGTCGCAAATCCTAAGCACATAAAAGTATTCGGTTTCAGTTCAAACTTTACGTGCACTAAAATTAAATAGAACACAAAAGAAAGAGGGCAGCGCAGATAACGTTTGGTTCATAGTTTCAGTCGTTTTATCGAATGTAGACATTTTTTCAGTGTTATCATACGGCAACAAAAGTAAAAAACAGAACGAACCGATCGTAAAACGTGTTCATAAAGCGTAACTCTACATCAGAATAAAGAATTAAAGCAAATGCGAACACAGCGCAAACCAAGAGTTTCGATGTTTCTCTTACTGTTATTTACGCTTACAAAAATAATCGCTGAAGTAAATTTATTTGAGAGTTACTGAAGAAACTTTAGCTTTTCTAATCTATGAAACTGCTTGAAAATTTCGTATAGCGTAACAAGTCCTGGGCACAAATCAAGGAATAATCAAAATTAAAAACGTTATCCCACTGCTGTATTTAACATCTTGAATAAATGTTCGCTTGTAGTACTACACTAATTCCCAATTAATCTTACACATATAGCTGACATATTTTGATGTCAGCTACAACATGTAATTGAAAAGCAGCGGATGCAATAACACGTAGCTTTAATATCAGTATCAGTATCTTTAATATCAGTAAGAGAGAAAGATCTAAATCAAAATATAAGGAAGGGAAACACGTTTACTTGGAAAGAACACAATTGAGGTGTGTATGTTACACCACTGTTGTGTCAGAGACAAGGTCTGGAAGGACAGATGATTACAGTGGTGTGCTGCTATTAAGGGACCCTCCTCCCAGACAATATCCTGTAATTGGCCTAAACTCTCGCCTGATAACCCTAGTCACTGTTACGAATAATTGCGAGTGTCGCGCTTACCGCACTTTGCTCAGTCTTCTCCTCAATGAACCATAGAAAGGAAGTGAAAAATAGCTCGCATACTGAGTAAAAGAATTCGTGAAATTGCGTTAAGGAAGGAATGCATTGAAATTCGAACTCATAACGTTTTTTTAAATCTCACTCGTACGTAGATATGAAATAAGACTCCAGATCCTGGTCACGTATATATATATATATATATATATATATATATATATATATATATATATATATATATATATATATATATATATATGCACATGGGTGACATTTAACCCTTTCGTTACCGTTGGGATATTCCCCATAGAAAGTGGGGACAATATTTCCTTTTACAAAATACAAATGGGGCAATTATTTCCAAAATATTCCTAGGTTTAGCAACTTACTCAAGTATTTAGGAATCTTTGGGATGTTTTTCAGCTCCTTTTTTAGCATAAACTAAATTCAAGCACAAGAAAGCCGGCATTTGCAGGTTTACTTGAATTCTTTCGCTACTAAAAAGGGTTTATGTAAACTCGTTAAATAGAAGTTGAAAATTGCATTGCAAAACTGGACTAGATGGTCTTGTATCATAGATATAAAGAATAGCAAATCGTTTACCTTTGAAGCAAGCGGCCTTAGAACATTGTATTTGCTCCTACTTTCAGAAATCAAGGAACTGATTGGCAAATGCAACATTTCTCGAGTACAACGGTTTTCCCCACTGTAGGTGTCTCTAGTCACCACTTCTGATCTCTTTGATAGGGACACAAGGCATCAATGACTAGTAGTGTTTAAAATGTATCAGAATTGCTGGCGGCAACACAAATGGTAAGTTTTAATTATGATAGACAAAGGGTTAAAACTCCAAAACTTGAATCTGTTACAGCAAATATAAAAGAAGATCTACCGAGAACGCCAGGCATTTAGAAATCTTGGGCAGGTGTGCCAAACTGGTCACGCTGCACGCATGCATTCATTATTGTCTAACGTTTTGCACGCCCTCACCCCGCATGGATGTTTCAAAGACACGCTTCGTACGAACCCTCCCTGCTGGCTGGGCGTTTTGCCCCTATAGGGCACACAATAATAAAGCCGAGACATGCAATCGCCGGAGTAGCTTGGAGCGCGCCCATAAACATCTCGCCTCACTTGACGATCATGCATACCACAGCTCCGCAGCGCATGCCCCTGACTCACCCTCCTCAAGCCTCTGTGCCTCATTCATTTACTGAGTTTTCTGAGGGGCTTCCGGCATAAACAAATGGGCTCTCCGTAAGCAACGTTTCAAAAATGCACAGAAATATTTTCTGGCGCACATCACGGGAATCTTTCAGTGAGTTCAAAACTGTTATAACTTCGTTCGTATTAATAAGTGCACTTCTCTTGGACATTTAACAAATGTAAAGTACCTGAAAAAGTACAGTAAAAGAAACTGAAATCATGAACACAAGAGAATGTATGAACACGTTTTAGCACCGAGGTGGTGGACTGGTGCACAGCTTAGTCTTCTGAGTCCTCACCCGGTCAGTCCCTGGTTCAAGTCTCCACAGGCCTCAATGATCTTGTGGTAGCGACACCGAAGACCAAGCAGACCATTTCCTCATAACTACACTCATCTAACATTCCTACTAGCCTCTACCCTAAGTCGTCATATGCTATGCGCAAACAGTTACTGGGAGCATCATTACTAATTTTTTTTTTAAATCAACTTTATTTCGATGCATAACAGCATGCAGTATCAATTCACAGTACATGGAATCGATTTTCAATAAGAATGTTAGCATTAAGGATTGAAACCCCGATGCCAGTATACGAACTGTAGACTGCATCAGAAATAAAGTCTGTTCGATTCGCATAAAGTCCAAAGAGTGAAAAATATTTTGTGACATAAAAAACAATGCAAGTACTTGAATGGCTGAAAAAGTCTCATGCCGGAATCTTACCAGTCAACGACTACAAACATCAGACGCATGAATGGTGGCATAAAGTTTTGAAACAAGTTATAATCATGATCAGATTAGAGCCTGAGGCGGTAATGACCGAGTGCCCTGGTTGTGTGAGACAGGAAACAACGCTGACCCTGAGAGTCCCTTCATCTCCAGGTCACAACTCACAGACAACAAAGTACGAAGGCTACGGTAAAAGTTAGCCAGGCAACAAACAAAGTACGAAGGCTAGGGTAAAAGTTAGCCAGGCAACAAACAAAGTACGAATGTTCGGGTAAAAGTTAGCCAGACAACAAACAAAGTACGAAGGCTAGGGTAAAAGTTAGCCAGGCAACAAACAAAGTACGAAGGCTAGGGTAAAAGTTAGCCAGGCAACAAACAAAGTACGAAGGCTAGGGTAAAAATTAGCCAGGCAATTGAGGAACAATAAAACTATATTTTTCCAGAACCACCAGAATATTTTTATCTGCAATGAAAAGAGAATGGCTAATTCACCCTGATTATCATTGCAGCGTTATCATCGATGCTAGGGCGCATATTTTTTTACCCTGATTAGTATTAAAATTTCATCACCGATGATAATGAATACATTTAATGCTGGTATTCGGTACCATATTTTAGCGATGAATATTTTTCTCCAATCGGGTATTAATTAATTTAACGACAAAGGCACGTACAACAAAAGGAAGAAAGTAAAGTGCGTCCAATAATTATCCAGTGGAGAGGCAGAGCTCAATTAGCAGCAGGCCTGAGACCATAAATGACGGTGTGAACTCTACGACGCAATCAAGGAATAGCAGCAACAGCTCTGCAGACCACTGTCGTCATCATGACTATTTTTAGCTGCCATCAGTCATCACGAGACGCAGCAGCTCATAGTTACTAGCAAATTTGTTTCCAAAATGGCAGGCATTTCGGAGCTGTGGATGAAATGCAATCAACGCGTGGTAGCTTCAAAACCACCGCCTTCATCGTTACATAGTTTCTGCGTCCAAACATCGGAACTGTGACGCTGATCACGTCTGTGCAGTATCAGCATTACGTATTATAAGATAAAAGCGATGTTAGAGCTGTAGTCGTTATCAACAATCTAGAAGCCCATGTATGAGTAATTGTACTCCGATAGCGCTTGAAAAGAAATGAAATTCCTTTACTCACATGAATTTCTTAAAACTTATTACATTCATTTCCTGTGGTAAATATTTTTAGTTCACGTTTTCAATTGTTATTCAACAAAAGATAATCTTTAAAATGCAATGTTCGAATACCATCCATTTTCTAATCAAAAACATTAAAAAAATTTGAAGTACAAGAATTTCAAGGAACTGCAACCACTTACGTCTGACTTGAATGTATTTGACTTTTTTATTATGCAACTATGAGTGAATATAATCGAAAAGATTTCAGGGTAGAGTGAAGACACAGAGACTAGAAGATACAGATGCACGTTTTTCAGACACAATTTCTTATATATTATTTGGATTAAAAAGCAATCTCGGAGCAGGACCTAAAAATCAAACAATGAAACACATCAACACATTATAAAGCAATGCAATACTGGTTGTGCTCAAAAGTAGTTGGACGTGAAGCAAGTTATCAATAAAATAGGTCCGAAGTGTCCCTCACAGTTTTTCTTCAAAAGGTACAGAGCTTGATGTACTAATTAATACAACCTACATCGAGAACTTTCTATATCACAGCGGAAACAAACTCTCTTAAATTGAGCCACCGTAAACTATCTAGCTGAATGGACTCGTCTCCAAAGCTCCAATAAACGTGAAACAAGAAAAAAGAATTCTAACTCATAGCAATTCGCTAACTTAGAAGTTGACGATAACTTTAAATGATAGAGAACTGCAACGCAGAGAAGCAGAATCGAAGAGGAAGTGATACCCGACAATATTTTTGTAGCGAAATATGAAGCGGCTTGCTGGAGAAGCGTCAAACCGTCATAAAATCATGATTTGTCTATAAGAGAATAATGTGTGATATAAAAGATATTAGTACTCAACTTCTCCGTAAAAGACGGTATAGTAGTAAGAAATCAAGGTCCCTAACAACCTACTGTACTATATAACATATCGAATGCGTTATGAAGGTTCCATTGTACCCAGAGAGGATTCTAAAGCCGAATATAACTGTTGTATTTTGAGCTGCACTGCGATAGTCCTCGTGCGCAAGAACGCGCACCAGAATGCGGCAGAACACAGGGGCACACATCAGAAGAACAGTATGGTCACCGTGTAGAAGCGGCAGAACACAGGGGCACACATCAGAAGAACAGTATGGTCACCGTGTAGAAGAGACAGAGTAGCGAGAGGTGCGGTTAAGATACCACGGAATGCAGCACCGCCTCAAGCGTTGCCGCACGCACCACAAAACATGGCGAGTTCAACCAGCCTCCAATATAGAGACTTCCTCTCAATCATTTTAGTAGGATAGAATATGGGAACAGGAACGAGCAGTTTGGTCTATTCTCGGGTTGCTACCCAAGTACCATGCTGTCTAATATGCCTCACTTCTCTTACAACAAAAATAGATGAGTTCTTAGTACCCTGGACCACTCTTGAATAGACGCATCTGGATTAGACAGTTGAGAAAATGCAAAGCCATAAATAGGCAAATTATCTCGGGTTATTTTACGATACATAAGAAAGGCACTAAAATGCCTGTCATAAATGTGTTTTGAAATAAACCTGTAAGACGGAGTCAAGAAGTACGCTCAATTTTCTTTCATATATCAATTCTAAATAACGCTAACAAATACAAGGACACTGGTGAAAAAATTATGTATTTATTGAATACGACGCTTCTTAAATTCAAAAAAGTATAAACACATAAATAATTTTGAAAACATCTTGTTTTAATTCGCTATTGTACTCACGGAAGCAAAATGAACAGCAGTCGATTGAATGGGAAGGAGCATTTGTGTTGCAAAGTATCTGTTTTATCTTACCTGCAAAAAGAAAACAAAAAATCGTTATTTTACTAAAGAAACAACACAACTGATCACAAATACAAGAGCAATGCGCAGCAGATAATCCATAATAACGTTGAAAATGGAGAAGAGCATGAAAGGAGCGTGGATTCTTCCCAAAGACTAATAATCAAAACCACCATTACTGAAGGGAATAAATAAAATGCTTCATAAAGGAACACACTTTCTATTTTACTTTTGTTTGCTCAAAATAACGGTCGGAGAGCAGGCTCGTACAAAATAGCAGTGTCTCAGACTAAACAGAAAGTAGAAATAAGAAAGCCTGGTTCCTTCACCAGTGTCTGGAAAACAAAGCCCAAGACAAATCCGAGAAACAGCTAATGTGTGGTGGAGGAATCACAGCGGACAATTCAAGGACCGTGAAGTGACCGTGGCTTGTTGATGAGGTCAACAAATTACCCCTCCGTGAGTAACATACAGAGCTAACTTTCTTTCTACAAACATGAGAGGTATCTCACAACCATAACTGAAACGAAAAAACTGACAAATTTGGTTCACTTGCTGTAAATAAAAGTGATGCATAGATATTTTATATATTATATGCAAGGAAAGTGGCGGTGGTTAAGACCAGGAATATAATAATAATATATGTAAAGAAGAAATACTCACGAGAACGATGGCAAAAGAACAATTGTTTATGACAGCAGAAGTGTGAGGCAATGAACAATACAACATACACCATCGAATTCGGATCAAAACAATAGTTTCAAACAAAATGCATCAATAACGCACAATCAAGAAAATAGGAAACGGAACTGCATCAATCCGATAAAGACTGGACACAGAAATGTGAAAAAATGCAAAAAGAAGACAAAGGCGACAGTCGCAGTCGCAATGGCGCAGCTGTTTACATCACAGGCGACAGTGCTGGAAGAAAACTGAGCAAACGGGCTAAGCCACTTAGGCTTGATTGTTGAGCGCGGAGGCTATGGGACCAGGGCTGCTTTTTTAGAAGAGCACCACTCGCCTCAACCCGACGACATAAGAACTCTGCAGGGTTGCAAAATGCTTTTCACGCTCAAAATTGAAAAATTTAAATTGAGGAGGTAACTATGGAAAAATGGGACCTGCTCGGATAGAGAACAGGATCTCCCATTTAGTTAAGTTATATTAATGCACACATGGTGATCCAAATGCAAGACTGCAGCTTAAAGCGAAATAAAATGTACCACCGTAATGGTTATAACTAAAGTTGAGTAACGTTACTTTACAAAAAGGAATACGAAACTCCCCAAAATATTTGCGTTGGGCCGAAAAAAACTGTGTGGTAACAGTAATTCAATTCGAGCAAGCTTAATTTACATTTTAGTATCCATATACAACTTAGATTAGATGACAACGCTTCTCACATTTATGAAGGTGATAAAATTATTGTGAATACGTTGCATGAACAAAATTACAACATTAAGAGCTTAACTTTTCCTGAAAGCCGAGGTGGTGTGGTGAACATCTTGATCGTAAAGTAAATGTCACGAAAATAGGAGAGGCTTAGTTATTTAAATCTGCTAATTGACAAATTTACTCTCTTGCAAATTCAAGAAGAATCACACAAAAATTGAATCATAAATCACTGCAAGCTAACAAATATTTTAATAAATTTAATCCGTACACCTAAATTATAATTCCAAGCTAAAAATTCAGAGAACTTTTTCCTGGTAACTTGTCTCTGTGCAGCACAACTCCTACTAAAAATATACGAGTAAATACATACACAAACCAACTATTGTTTATGCCGATAAGATTGATGAACTTACTCTTTCACAGCAGGGAAACAACCACCAGACATAAAAAATTGGTAAAGAAAATAAAGAAACGCACAAGTTTTTAAGAGCTGATAGTTTTTAAACCAGAAATGAATAAGCAATATTTTGTAATGTGAACATTCTATTTCTTTTTAAGGAGTTCGGCTCCTTAATATCAGGTAGAAAAGGTTACGCCGCTGATGTTCATTTTATCCCAATAAAGCAAAGTAACATTTTTAACGTTGACTGTAAAATGTGTGGTTACATTTGAATTGGAAAAGACGGAGACGATAATTCTAGCAGGAATGGACAGTCTGAACAGCTGCTCACAGACACCTGTGTAATGCAGCAGCACACCTGCGCCAGCAGCAACACACACGTACCAAAGAGATAACGCTACCAGAGGTGAACGATCCTTCTCTACACACTACGCACTCAAACACCCGAGCGAAAGTGAAAAACAACCTGGATAAAAAATGATTCTAGTAGCAATTGTTTCCAATCGCTTTGTATTTTATTCATCCTAGAAGTAATTCAAGAATTTAAATAAGGGTAAACAAGTACTCGAATTCTTACATTTTAATTAAATTTAATCGTCAATGCAGTTTCAACAATTATACATGATGTCTTTTCATGATGTCACACTAGGGGAAAACTTTTTCGGTCGCAAAGAGAACAATTATGAAATATCGTTTCCAACTTTCTTATGTTCGTTTAGAGTTAACTCATTGAAATGAATTTGTAAGCTACAGAACAAACGTAGTTTCTAGGAGAAAGTTGAAGGATTCTTTAACTGATACTGCAGGACTTTCTTCAAGTGATGTCACACTGAATTTGTCATCACACTCTACCACTCATCGTACTCTGTTTTCATCTGCAGGGCTAAAATCTCCACTTTTTAATTGTACACATCACCTTCTGCAATTTTTTTTATTCGGACACTGTTCTTCATGAGCCAAGTGAATATTTCGAGTCTCTTCAGCTGCGCAGTTTCCTTTTTTGAAATAATCAAGCATTGAGTGCCTCAATGCTCTTCAGATACTTCATACTTTCATGCTTCATGAGCTACAATAAGTAAAAATTTAAATCACATGATCCTACAAAGTAAAATTCAGCAAGCCTAAACGTGGCGAAACTAATCCAAAAAAGTAAATTTTTATAAAATAGAAATGTATTGAAAATTATTTACCTAGAAATTGAGGAGCACTGAAAAGATTATGAATTTGACGTAAAATAACAAGACTTACAGATTTTGAGAATACTACTATCATATGTGAAGATACAAAATTGTGATAAGTGTCGAAGGTAAAGTACCATAAGCAATTATGAATCGTCACTAATATCCGCAAAAACGTATTCATAAATGAAATCTTGCTTCATTGTAAAGCAACTGCTAGAAATGGTCAAATGAATTAGTTCTATTTAGCACAGACGAAATGCAGTTAACCAAGACAATTAAACGTGGAAGCAAATTAAAAAGAAAGGAAACCAAAGTTTGTGTTAAGAATCAGGTTTTATTTTACACACTGGGCCACTACAAATTTGAAAAACTAATAAACTACTCGACTAACACATGCATCGCTCTTGCCCCCTACACTCAAACTTGACAGACTTGACAATGTCATTAATTTGTTATTCATTTCATTGATATTTATCTACTGTACTACTGACCTGAGTTATCAAGACGGGGATTTGACAAAGGGACGGTGGTGGGTTGTCTCTCCTTATCTCTGCATGGTCGTGAGGGTGATGAAGATCTGGAGCCATAGCAGGTAGGAGGAGTTCGAGGAGACGATGAGCTGTGATTGCGAGAGGAATGCTTGGACGAAGGTGAGTTGACGTGCCTATAACGCGCTTCTGAATCACCCGTAGAACACGAAGAAGACGGAGGAGTGTTTTTACATTCGTCATCTGATATGCTGTGATGAGGCTTCGTTAGAGACGATCCTGTAGTTGGAGAGACCACTGGCACCGACCCTACAGATTGTCTATGGATGGAATTCGAGGGAGGTATTGTGAGCTTCGGTTTCGGGGATATTTTCGGGTTGTTTAACGAATTTATTGGCATAGATGACCTCAAATAGACAACATCTTCATTCGATGATAAACTATCGTTATCGATAGCGTTATTATTATACTTAATATTACCTTTCAACAACATATCTTCCGTAGAATTTTTTAAAACATCAACATCTGAGAACTTATCACTAGCAGACTCTAGGTTTACGAGGGGTTTCGTCTTGGGCGATTGATTAGAAGTACATCTTGTATCTTGCACATCAACCACTGGAGAATCACGTTTTAAGCTAAGCGAGGGAGAATCTTTCTTAACACTAGGCGTATGAGCGACAATTCTACCGGAACAAAGAGCATCAAATCTTGCATCTTCGTCACCACAGTCTCGTTCCGAGGAGGACACAGCGTCGCCCTGTTTGCTGGGATATGTAGAGACAGGCGAGGGAACTAAGCTGGAGCTACCAGTACCAGGTGCTGCCTCTGCAGGAGGTGTAGGTAAAGGGTTGTCTGCTAAAGTCACCACAGACTCGTCCGTCGTGAGACCCACAGACGGGGAGTCGGGATAGTTCGGACAGTCGGACGAGTTGTCGGATGAAGCCGAAGAATCTTCAATGGGTCCGTTGGACGAAACTTCTGCTGGCGGCGTAGCAGGAGATGCGTCTTCTGATATTGTTGGAGGCATTGAGCGAGCTTTATTGTTATTATTGTAATTACGAGACGAGCTGAAATGTCTTTTGTGGTTCTCAGTGATTCTTTTAGGTGATCGATTGTTATTTTTGTTATTACTATTATTATTATTGTTGTTGTTCTTAATGTTGGCGTAATTTTCAATTTTGAGATCAGCTGACAATGAAACTTTAGGGTTTATGTTGATGTTGCTTTTGAGGTTCACAACCCTATTGATTTCAGTCGACTGAACGCGAGTGACGGGTAAGATGACATTAGTGGTGAGCTTGTCGTTACTATTGGAGACCTTGATGCCTATGGAGGGAGGAGGAGAGGAGTGGGAGGATGTTGGGGATGCATGAGGTCGAGATGCTGAAGTTTTCTTCTGACGAGACGCCGCGTCTCGACGGATCTGCCGTCCCTGTAACAACGTAAACACGACGTTCAAAACACCAGGAGAGCAAAAAATTTATCACAGATATAACATAACACAAAAGAACACTCATCTTTCTAACTCCGTACAAGGCGATCTGTATAAAAAACGTAAATACGTCAGTAATTTTGATGAGCGAAAAATATGTAGCTTCTGGTCAAGACGTGTATCCGCTGAGATCCTTCACGATGTCTATATTCGAACAAAACAAAAAAGGAAGTTCGTTTGATCTGAGATATCTTCCAGCAATAAATAACTGATATATCTTCAAACTATCCTTAGAAGATAAAGGACAATGCGTGAGGACAATTGGAAAGAGCGAGGTCAGGTCTACACGGCACAAAAAGCAAGAAATAGATCGGACAGGAGGAAACAAGCAGTTGTATGGGATGATCATGACTGGAAGTGGCATCGTAAAAGCCCGTGTTGCTGTCGGACGCACAAGACACCGCTTGCTTTACGTCCTCTGCTTCGCTTAAAGTGAGAGCGACTCTCGGCCAACACCATCGCCCTTCTAGCACGCCACACTGCACAGCAACAGAGCAAGCTGCAACAGTTCCAGTGAATCAGTGACCAGCGAACGCTACGGAAAACGCATAAATAAACATTACCCCTATAGTAATTCAATTTGAGTTCAGCCTTCAATATGTTCGCAGGGGAAATTTCTGATAGTAACGGAATTCAACTCAGATAAAAAGAAGAACATTATCCGAACATGGAGATTCTTTAATCAAATTGAAATAATTTTTCATGGTGCAACGATGGAAGCATCATGAATAATTAAGTTACCATAAAACAACTTCGGATGTGGCATTCTCTCCCTCATGAGATCGAAAAGATAATGTTTGCCATTTCAGCAGCCATAAAACAGAAATATCCGACTCACGAACTCGTAAACTCAAGGTCGTTCGACGAGCAGGAAAGAAAATTTGAACCCCAAAAGAACCGAATATCTCATCCCATTCTTCAGAATGTAACTAAATTTTGCCCTCAATTTAAAAGCAATCTACAAGGACAAAGATTTTTACAACTTTTTGTGAGGTATTAATCTGGACAGAGCAAAATTCCCAAGTCACACGTAGTTCTAAGTTAGTCTGTAGGAAGAAGGCTACTATTGACACATCTCGCTCAAGTAAAAAGCCATGTGTTGTCTTCAAAAAATTCAGCAGAAACAAAAAAGCTAAAGTCATTTGCTCGAATCTTCAAGAGCTTCAAAAGTCTTATCTAATATGGGCTCCGGTGAAAACGTATGACGAGATGCCGTAATTGGGGGCGTATATTCAAGTGAACATTTTTCACGGTCATTTTCTTGTCCGTGACTGCAAAATATGTGACAAATTCAGCAGCGAAAACATTGTCGCTTTTTCTGCTCTGTTGAGGATGCAACGCTAGTTCAGCGTTCTCATGAGAGCTATCACAGCTGCTAAAAATGAAGAAGAGGAATTTTTAGCGAGAAAGAGAGTATTTTTTGTTAGCTGCAATAGCCAATAGAGGAAGACAATGAGGCCTCGAGGGAGGCAGTAATTCAGTGCAGTCTGAAAACCACACACCGGTCACGGACGCCTTGTAGGGACGTGTTGCTAAGGTTTCTATCCTCAATTTTACGCTTGGTGCAAATTTCATCCCCTTCTAGATTTTTATTGGAAGAAAACCAGAAAATGCAAAATAATTTGAATGAAGCTAGCATAAAACTGTAACACAGAGATACCATTAGCTCAAAGAATTTTTTGCAATCAAATTAGTCACATTTCTACACTGCAGTAGTGCAAGACAGACAGTCTCCAATCTGTGGACATGAAAATGTGTTGTTTTAGTCAGGACACCACAGTAGAGAGGAGTATTTATTCATGGTATGCATAAATGAACACTCAGTTTATCTTCAAGATAGAAAGTGTCCTTGCAGGTTTCTTAAAACTTTAAAGGGAGACGTCGAACGTCATTTATACTTCAAAGTTACTGAGCTAGTAGTTATGAATATTCTAGGTCCCATTAATAACAGCTTCAATTCTCAAATACATGAAAGGATACAAGTACAAAGGGTAGCTTAATTCCTCAGAAGGAGATGAAACTTTCAAGCAGAACAGAATACAAATTCTAACAAGGAATGAACAAAGGACAGCTGGAGCTTGCAGTCACATTTCAGCACAAAGGCAGGAAATATTCATATGAACAGAGGGTTGTTTTATAATTACTGAACTCTTAGTCTGCTACAACTCAAGAATTAATAAAAAGGCATAATATCATAGCGATGACATATCAAAGTGACATCAAAAAGCTTAACAGGACCATCGGATCTAGCTGTCTCTTCAATGCTCATCCGCGAATCATCGCGCAAATGAAAACATGACACAACGCTATAAGTGAAATGTACATTCAAGCACCGACATTAAGAAACCAGTCAAATTTGAAGAAAAATATTTTATCAACTTTGCTTCACGAAACATTTAGGGAAAACAATTTCATTTCATGACTACCAACCGTTAAAATGTAAATTAGAAAAAATATACTTAAATCTTAGAACTGATTCCCGTAGACTTTTGCAATCCAATTTCAGCCTGGGAAAATTCAATCACGTGCTTCAAAACTGCACGTCTTCGTCATAATTTATCCTCCTAAGTTTTGTTCACTGAGAAAAATGTTCTGCCATATTTATAAAACAATTTAAATAATCAGGAGGTAGCAAAAGAAAACCAATGTTCAAAATTACACAACATTACTTCGCGAGAATATTTTTTCAATTATTTAAATTCAAATTCAATTATTTTTCTACTATGTGATTTACGTATAATGGCAGTCATTTGTAATTAAATGGACATTTATACTGAAATTAAAAACCCTGCGATTAAAATGAAAAGTACTGAGTTGAGCACACAATATGATCATGCTCTAGGTTTCCTCAACCACAAGGTTGAACACACAAAATATAACGTTCAAATATGAGTATCCAAAACACTTAATATTTGTTTTTTCTTGCATTTTCCGATTTTTAGAACAACTCCAAACACATGCACTGAGATTGAAACAACAGCCAAAATTCAAATCATAAACAAGTTTAAAAACTCACACTTTTACGGTGAATAGATAAAATAACAGAAAACTTTGATTATATATATATATATATATATATATATATATATATATATATATATATATATATATATATA
>VCRD01000518.1:214503-258530 GCA_006783055.1 Trinorchestia longiramus
TATATATATATATATATATATATATATATTTTTTTTAGGGGATAGAAATCAAGTCGATTGAATCTATTCAGTGCCAGAAATACAAAAGGAAGAATAAGTACACCAAGAATGCGACTCGGGCACCAAAACCTAGACAACGGAGCAGTAAAAATACTTGGTTTTGAGGGTCAGTGTTAGCATGAGGGCCCACAGCCGTCAAAACATTTGCACAGCTCAAATGCTAGGACCAAGACGACCTTCATGCGAGTGGTCTCAATAAAAGAGACTCTGCTGTTTGCATAGTTCTTAAAAATACTCTCATGCTTCTCCTAGAGCTCACGAACTATGCCAGATTTAGCCAACAATAAATTTTTCATGATACTACAGTAATATACGAATGACGTAATAATAAAGTTCTATTAGTAAATGCATTTAGACATCCAAGAAATATTTGGAAATTCCGGCTACTGCCTCAAGAACCATCATAGAAACATGGCTGTTGTAAATTGCAAGCACAGTAGGGGCTAGTTGCTCTGTTTTAAGGTGTTCGCTCTGATAACACATGTACCACAGTAGATGTGCATGGTACAAAGATTCACACATTTTTATTGTCTTAAAGATTTTCTACAGATTGTTAATCATTTTACATTTTTGTA
This sequence comes from Trinorchestia longiramus, assembly GCA_006783055.1. NCBI lineage: Eukaryota > Metazoa > Arthropoda > Malacostraca > Amphipoda > Talitridae > Trinorchestia > Trinorchestia longiramus. Next base: position 215,139 of record VCRD01000518.1, read on the forward strand.
GAACGCATTTAAAATGATACGAAGAAATAATATTGATGACTAAAACGGAATTGTGAACAGTTTATCTGCTAAGTCCCAAGATCAATAAATAAATTAATAATAAAGAAAACGAGAGCAGAGGAGTAATCTGAGACTCATTCAAATAATGGAGATCACAAAAATACCAAATCAAGAACTCAATTCAAACGCTTAATTCACAGACTCACAATGTATGAGAATAACGCAGTTTTAAGGAAATTAATGGTGGATAAAACTTTATTAAAAGCATGTGAAGAGGAAGAAACCAAGACTAAGAAATTAAACGAAGTTGGCCGCACATCAGCCTTAGTTGCCTTAATGGCGGCCATCCACGTCCAGACTCTGGCCTGTAAATTCTTCCAGGGAGATAAGAGCGGCGCTCTTGACCGGAATTAATTAGCTGCATGAAGTGATTCTAGAATACCAACTCCTAAACAGCCAACAAAAATCTCGGCCTGATAACTGACTGTAATCCAACGAATAAGTGTCAATTGGAAATAGAAAAGATATTGCAACGTATATTTTGATGACTATGGCTGATAATACAAGTAACACATCCAAGAACAATGAAGTCCGCTGTGCTACAAGAAGATACATGCAGGCACAAACATTTGGAAATGTAAAAAACGGAAAAATGCCTGCGTTGACCTAGAACTGCTCACCCTGACCCTAGCACCAAGAGCAAAACTTCGACTCGCTAACTTTTCAGAAAAGTTGCGCCTTTGAAAACTCAACTCAATTTTACACGAACAGTATGGATGAGTTAGAAGAAAAAACTTAAAAAGAGCACTGAAAGAAATAGCAAGTATACAGCATGACAGGATAGTCAACCGCTTGCAGCATTTAAGTATATTTTAAAAATAATGAACAACAAGATAATAAAATGAAAAAAATTGTCAGTACAAATTCAGACACCAAATTATTTCTCAAACACAATGACAAATCTAACAGAGTTATTTCAAACAGAGTTAAGCTGAAAACAAGAGAGAGAACAAGCTCAAGTCGAGTCCGCAACAGGAGCAAAAGAGGGAAGAGCAGCATTGCCGTGTTCTAGGGCAGGACATTGAATGTATAAGGAAGAGTAGGATAGCTTTAAACTGAGCACTATACTTATCATGCTCCCCCCCCAAGCCCCTTTCTCAGCTCGGATTTCTCCCCTACGCCAGTTTGCTATTTACTTTCCCGGTACAAATAACCCTTGTTGCAGGGATAACTCACATGGCTACCACCAGGTGCTGAGTATGTCTGTACATGCTACTGCAACCGGAGTGAAGAAACAGCAACGAGGGACAGGTATTAAAAAGCGTTACATACGCGACGGTCTACGTAAGGTATTGTTGAATTAATTCTGACGGTCTTATTCCCATATTTTATACGCCAACCACACCAAAGTTAAGTTTTGTAGCGTAAAATATTTCAGCACTGTATAACGCATGCTCTTTTGGGGATTGAATTAACCATTCGTGCACGATGTTTACACAGTCACATTTAAAAGATCATTTTTAATAAAAAGTATGGTATTTGATTATTTTTTGTCAGATGTCAAGAAATTTTCAACTACCTTCAGTTCAATGCATTTGTGGTAGCAGAGACCACCGCAGCTCAGCAATGACAGAGGCGAATGTTGGTAGCGTTTTCTAACACGGCCTGTGCAGCTCGACACCATTGAAACGTTCAAATAAACCTCCAAACTATAGGGTATTTTGAAATAAAATCTGGAAATAAAAACGGCAGATAAAATTCGGCAGTCTTTACAGTGTTCACAGCTAGTCTTCATTGAAACGTTCAAATTAATAAAAAAACGTAGATTTTGAAATAACAATAGTGGGACTCCACTCCACTATCCCTATAAGAACGCTAGGCTAATCATCAATTATCATTCGCGGTTGTATTATCGTAATTAAGTCAAACAGTTTCGGCGGAAAATCAATGTAAACAACGAGGAAGAAAGCTTAGCTACTTCTCATGATAACTTCACTCAGAAAACTTAAAAGAAAAGGGACGTAACAGCCAGCATCATAATTATTTCATGAGGACCAATCGAATACATCAACAACGGAAACTACGTCGGAAGTTACATCTATCCTAGAAGGTTAAACTGAACTACAGCGTTTCAACAAGGGTCATTCTGCTTGAGAGTTTAAACCCAGTTCCAAGGTCGCAGGTCTGGAACATACTCTTCTCATTTCAGCACCAGAAAACGCTATCATACTTAGAATTCATTTCACTGCAATCATGGTTGCATCGCGGCAAGTTGACTGCAATGATAGCTATTCACCAGCAGCTCACAACTTCAGCTGTTCTGAACGAACTCTTCAATGAATGAGTGGTCCGATTACGAGCGCTTGTGCTTGATTTATGTCAGAGATAACGTGTCCTCAACTCTCAAAATTGTCCTCCTAATAAGTGGGAAAAGAAAAATGTGTGGAGTCATTGCTTCAATTTCACAAGCACGAGTGTCAAAAAAAAAAAACTTTCAATTCAGCAGAAAAACCTTTATTAACGGTACTCATGGACATGCCAAGAGAAAATTTAACTTTCCATAACAAAAAAAAAGAAATGCGTGCAGTTGTTTCGGATGTCAAATGCAGTACAGCAGTTCTGAAGAAATTGCATGCAATCATTTCTGTACTTACTGTAATTTACTTTGCATTATCGGTTCCACGGTTCTAGGAGTAATTTTCATCCGAATTATATGGTAAATATGTATATGCAAATTTCAGTAATTCCTTATTCTAACAGACTTTCTCGGGCTTCTGTATCTGATGCATGAATATTGGTGGCATCTTCAAAACATTCTTTAGACACAAAAAAACACACTCTACTCGAGCAGTGCAATTTTTGGCCAAAAGGCCTCAGTAATAAAACTGGTTAACAATGTTATCATCTGGACAATAGGACCTATGAATATTTCTTTTAACTACTTAGTGAGGCAAGTACAAATCTCCAATTCTTAAATAAAGAAATTAACAAAGGCAGTACATTACTTTGCAAGGCCAGCTGTGACCGTGGAATGAGATGGTTTATTTGAGTTCTGACTGCAGCGCTCAGTGACTCAGCTATGCACTATACGAGGTCAATACACCACAAAATGGATTAATATAAAATAAGACCAGCAATGCATTCGTGAACTGAACAGAAGAAACGAAAGACTGAAAATGAGACACAGGATTTGTTAGATGCATAAAGTTGGCTAGCAGTCCTGGAAATAACAACACAAAGGCAGTGATTTGAACATTGCTGAATGGTGACTCACCGCAGACTGCTGGAGTGCTGTGTGACTGCGTGAACGTCGCGACGTGATGCCTACGTTCTCCCCCCTCAAGATGCTCTCCACAACTGTGTGGACACAGCAAATAATATTTAAAAATAGAACGCTGTTAATGTTTCACCAGTGTATAGTAATATTTGAGAAAGTAATTATGAGCAAAAACATTTTTAAGAACATGAGTTGAAGTAGCTCCCAAATCTTAATAGTAGGGCGTAATACGCAACTCGTAAGTTGTGGAGAAAAATCGTTTTGGAAGATCTAAGCAAAGTTCTTGCAGCTGTATCATAATAAGAGGATAAATATCACAATAGAGTATTCTATTTCAAAATAAAAACTAAACACAATCAAACGAAGAAAAAATTAATCAATCATTATATAAAAATACATCGTAAACGTGCACGAATAAGTATTACAATAGCAAGTCTACGTCAATTCATGAACTTTCAGGAGCAAAATCGATACCCGGAAAAGATTCTTCCTCAAGAAAAGAATATATCATTTCCTTTACCGCATTTCACTCTGTAGAAATCTCTTTCAGATGCACGACTATTGAACTCTTGCCAGCAAACTATGACGCTGAGCAGCCTTTCAAATAGCAGCAGTGCTTCAGCTAGCAACCCATTCGAACAAAAATAACACTAAAGCAGAAATATCGTCGTAAGTATTCAAAATAAGCTGCGATAAGAAAGGAGCATACAGCAGTTGGTCATTTATCACTCATAATTTCAGCGGTCCGATCCCAAGCAATGGTTTACTGCAATAACCAATAAATAAGTCCGATTCCTTAGAGAAATACACAATGCCACACGACTACAAGAATAGAGTCAATGGTCGGTAATTCATCTACAGATCTAGCTGAACTGAACCCTATGCTATTCTTACGAGAGATACACCAGATCACGAAACAATCAAGGCATACTCATCAAAAGATAGCTTCCGTCAGATTGAAAGCATCTGGTTTTGCATCATTACATGAAAATAACAAGGAAAAGCTCTCCAAAGAAGTTGCAATTATCAAAGATATAAAGTATACGGCTTCGGGCCGGGAATACAGTGCCTTTAATTTAGAAAAACAAACAAAAAACTCATTGTAGTGAAAAACAAACACAAATATCGACAGGAACACAATGAAATAAAGTGCACTGAGAAATACACTGAACATAAACAGGAAAGTTTCTAGTGCCAAGATTGCAGCGCAAATAGAAGTGCAACACGACCAGAAAGACTGAAAGACTTATAGAAACTATGTGAAATTACAAATAAGAGTAATAAATCAATATAATGGGTATGAGGGGTAGAGGAAATTTAATGAAGCCACACACCGTCACAATTTTGCACCGACTTAATTTTGTAGGTACATGTTTGTTTCTAAAACAACAGTGTATTAAATTTGAACAAAATATTAGGAAAATTAAAAACACAATGAAATCGAAACGACTTTAAATCCACTATGTCCCACAATTGAACAAAAATTGTAGTTAGAAAGTTATGATAATTATCCAAGTACTACGACTGCAATAACTTTATAAAACTTTTGTGATATTTGAAGAGCACCATGATAAAAGCTCTGTCTAATAGGTTTATATGAAAACATAAAAAGGTTCTTATTCTTTTATAGCGGAAAATAAGTTTCACGTGCATACAAATAATAATTCACAATTAAATACGATAGTTGAACAGGTTGACATGCATACTTCCTGGTGAAGAAGCATATGTTTTTACTCGTGCCACACTAATAATAAATAGCTACAATGACCGTTAGCCAAAAATGAAACCTACCGAAATATTTTTTCATCAAATGCAAAAGTTACTCCATAGAATGAAACAAAACAGCCACGATCCGTTAATTTAAAAAAGTTACGCGTGTGTGTGTGTATGAAGCCAAACAAGCTAATATTTCAAAACAAACCCCCAGAAACTGAACGACATTTAAGGCCGAGAGACCTACATAAATTTTAGATTGCGTGTAATGAATTCAAACAGACTTGTTAAAGGACTGGCCACATCACCGACAACTAAGGCTTTAAATGCTTCCTGGCTCCGGGTAACCTTGGCAAATAACCTCAATATCAGAGACAGTAATAGCATTTTTACGAGCACACGCTATAATTTGCACGAACTAATCTGACAAGCAATTAGTGCAAAGCTTAGCGCCACTAATGACACCGAAAGCAGCGCATGCGCTCGCGTGGCATCAGGCGTACCTCATCTTCTTTAAAAAAAATCAATGACATCAGCGACTAATTCTAAGCTCATGATACAAAAACTGGACGTTGAGTTTTCGTTACTGCGCTTTATAGAGGACTAAATTTATCTCCAGATCGTTAACTTCAAAAAAATTTGAAGAGAAACAGGTGCTTGGCGGTGGCATGAGGAAAACTATTTGTAAAATTAAACTAAGCATTTCCTGTCCACATTGGCAACCCTGCCTCATTCAGAAAAATAAACGAAGAGTTAGAATTTTGACAGGCTGGTAACACGCACAGCTCTTACACGCACTGCTATACACGTAACATTCTATCAAAACATGGTAAAATATAAACAAATTCTTCACATTTTGATCTTCTCATTCTCATTTACCGTGGTAAATCTAATTTTAAATTACTAGAGAGCATTTTAATTCATCAATTTGAATGCCCATGCCTTTTACTGTTCTAACTTGTATGTACACATGCTGGTATTGTTATGTTTTTTTCCTTTTTTTCATGTTACGGCTCCATTCTCATTAAAATGTGTCTCAATGAATTAAAGATACGTGACGATGAATATGTGATGTTAGAATCCTGACATTCCTGTGCCGACAACTCTTCCTCAAAAATAAACAAAGCTTGATATACATTAGAATTACGACCTCTATTGTAAAAATCCATGCACGCAAAAGTTAACAAATGAACAGATAAAACATCCCTACGAAATGTGCAACTCTTATTAGTCGCATTGATACGAGGACTTAAGTTTACAGAAATTATCTTTATGCCAGAGTACATAAACAAAACATGACACTAAAGCCAAAGTTCACATAGGTAGAAAATTTAGTTTTTGTTGGTTAGAGCTCTGTCCTTACCATGAGACAGAGACAACACACGGTACTCGGTGCTCTGGTGGAAATGAGACAGAGACAACACACGGTACTCGGTGCTCTGGTGGAAATGAGACAGAGATAACACACGGTACTCGGTGCTCTGGTGGAAATGAGACAGAGATAACACACGGTACTCGGTGCTCTGGTGGAAATGAGACAGAGACAACACACGGTACTCGGTGCTCTGGTGGAAATAAGACAGAGACAACACACGGTACTCGGTGCTCTGGTGGAAATGAGACAGAGACAACACACGGTACTCAGTGCTCTGGTGGAAATGTTCATGCCTCACCTCCTTCTCCCAAGAGCCTGATCTGCAACAGGCACGGGTCCTCGGAGTGCTCCTCCAGCACCGTGTCGTCTGTCACTGTCAACTCCTGATCAAGGAAAACACATTGAAAATAATTCTCAGAATCTAATGACAAAAACACGGATTATTTAAAAATATACAACTATATTGACGTCATTTCGATAATGACCTGCATGTCTTTTTTTCGATAAACGTATGGTGGATAATTTGTTTCAACAGCGCTACCTGAATCTGATGGTCGACAAAGAGCATGGAGCCAATGTTACAACTGTGCACGTATCAGTGGCATGCAACGTTCTGTCTATTTTACATTATGCCATAGCTGAAAATAACATGGGATCCGCACACCTTAACCACCTGCACGTCACGACACAGAAACCAGCATATTGGTGATGGGGCGACCAATCTTCGCGAGTGACATTTATGGGTACTATTTTATCAACACAAAATAATTTATTAGTTGAAGATCATCATTAGTTGACATCACCAGCTTGGTCGACTGGTGAGCGAGTCTGCTTTCGAGCGGGAAGACCCGGGTTCGAATCCCGCTGCCGACATGGTTGACGCGGCTAGAAATACGGCATGGGACTTGGGTAAACAACCGAATAATTATCGAAGTAATTATCCGGCCCAAGAATGGGCCAGAAGGTTCGTTCCTATAGCCTCATTCTATTCTATTCTAAGCACTAAAATATTCAACTAGTTTAGTAGTACCGCCAGTGTTCTTTGACTGTATTGCGTTCATGGACTTTGCCATAGCAGAGTTTGCAATAGCAAAAGTAAATTTGAGTAGGTGTAACTAATAGAGCTACGAAATAGCACACAGAAAAATTTTACACGACCTGAGAGGGATACCATACAACAAAATAATTTTTTTGAGTAGGATATCTAAAATTTTGTTTTATTTTCCCTTGCGTTAGAAAATTGTCTCACAATTTGCATCATACACACTTCGCTACACAGAATACCAGCAAAATCTAAACACTAAAGAGCTATTTAAATTTTGAGGATGATGATGTGAATATTTTTAAGTGACACTGATAATGAGGCTTGACTTGACACCAGCAGCGCCTCCATGTTCTTAAGAGACTTGCAGGTCATTTAAAATTTTTTTGCTCGTAATTGCTGCCGCTGGCATCCACTTGGAACACGAGGCAGTACTCCGCAATGGTATAGCACAGCGGGTACAAAAAATATTAAAAACAACTTTCATGATCATAACCTCGAAATTATTATGCTTCATGAAATAGAAAGATTTACAAAATATGCCCTTATTTCAAACCTAGTTGGAGACAAAATAATAATGCATAATTGTATTAAAGTGAAATTTACGTCTATGAACTTCCTAATTAGCGCCTACTGCCAAGTGCCAGTGGTATAATCACAAAATTCAAGAAGCTTTTACTTTACTTGCAATAATTACGTTTTTTAGTGATTTCGTCATGAATAAAAAACAGTTTATTGAAAATTTGAAAACTTAGCACAGAATTTCAATTGTACTGTAATGCACTTTCACTTCATTTAAAACATGCTAAGCATAACAAAGATTAATGAGCTTACTTAATTTTACAGTGGCATAGTCAATGCCCAGAGCGGCAGAGTACTTGATCCATAATGAAAACATACCAACAAAATAAAGTTCATTTCAGCATACCATTTAGGAGTGGAATACGTACTAAACGACTAAGAAATAAAAAACTAGTCGAAGTAGAGAAGCTTTGATGTGTACGAACTGACCTTGGTAGTGTCATTGTAGTTGACGATGACGGCGGTGTACCACTGCGTGGTGCCTTCAGCTCGGTACACTTGGACCCTGAAGCCCACCAACACAGAGGGGGTGTCCACCAGAATCCGCTGCCCGTCCTGTTCCGCCAGCCACGCACGCACAGCCGCCTCTGCCTCTGCCTCTCCACGACACGCAGAGATGCACGCACTGCCCTCCTGCCCAGCGGAAGTCAACGTACATTGTGAGGTGAGCAAGTAGGAGACGTGATGTAAGCATTGTAACCCAATGAAGAACAATGAAGTTTGGGCTTTACGGTTAAAGATTTACAGTTCGTGTTTCTTATGTTTAGCAATGAACACTTTATGTAACTGCATTCTAAATATCAGATAATAAGCTGCATTCGTACATAAAATCTATGTACATTAAAAATATTTTTAATTTCAGGAAAGTTTGTGCGCGCTTCAAAAACGCATTACCTCAACGATCAGGTAAGTTATTCTTACCTGATCGTTGAGGTAATGCGATCGCTGAGGTATTCTTCTAAAGGCATCCTTATAAGCATATAGCGAACATAATCCGCCCTTAAAAGGGGTTCAGGCTCATCAGAGTCTCACTTCGCTATGACAATTTCTTCGAGAGTATTGAAAAGCTAGCAGACACAGGAGGCTCTGCTGACACACTCGACACGGTTGGGTAAATGTACTCCAAATGAACACAGCTACGTCAACGAGATGATGTATTGTCATGACCACTAAGCGCGGCACTGCACTAGCACTGATAATTTCTTCGTTATTGCGCCCAGACCCATTTTTTTGCCCAATGATTTAACAACAAAAAAACAATGAAAAAGGCTCTCCTAACACCCGCCACAGCAAGAGCGAGTATAGAAACTTGCAGTGAATTAGCACTAATTGGTGAGAAATTCAAGCTTTGCAGTCGTGGGAATAGTCAGAGAAGTGGTCATAAAAACGTGCGAAGTAGTCCTAAGAACGTGGGAAGCGTCGACCTGTGCATGGGAAAATGAGTGCTACAATTCCCACAAGCTGCTCACGCGTGATCGACACGCTCAGAGCGCTGACACGTCTCACTGTTGCGCCGCTCGCATACAAGATTAGAACGCGTCTACACACCACAATTGCGCACAGTGTGGTGAACTAGAACAGGTGAACCAGCCATGTAAGATGCCGATAAATTTATCAAGCTTGCAGTCATTTTCATTCACATAATTATATAACTGTGAGTTTTTATTCATAGAAAAAATCCTGGGTTAAACTCCTATCTAGGCAGCGAATACCAAGACACTGCGAGTAGATGGGTGGGGAAATTTAAATTCGTTATTGAACGTGCATTAGCTAATTTTCCTCCACTGGTTAATTCAGAAATTAAAAACTTTACTTTTCACGAAAAAATAGTACTAACAATGAGTAGATTCTAATTTCAACAAATAGGAAACGACATAACCAACTGGAGTAACTACGGGGTCGAAATTTTATGTAGGCAGAACCAACGTGGTCACAATTTGATGGATACAGTACCATTTAGTGGCAGTAAATCTATCATTGATAGAAAAACCCGTAAGAACAATAACTACTTGAAATATCTGAAACTGAACTCGACAGGAAGATGTGTCATCACAATTTTTGCTTGTTAAGCGTATGCATTGAGCATCAAGAACTCAAAACTGAGCACAAGTCCTGAGCCAAAAAAATAGAAGTTGGTTGCAAGATTCTTGGCCAGGCGAGGGGTAAAGGAAGGCCGATGTCGCAGTGATCGGCCCGAAGCACCAGACACAAATTACCAATCAATTCCTATTTGGGCCGACAGCAATGGCCCCTCGGCAGGAAAAGACGACAGAAAGGTTATTTGGAGCCGTGCCAGCTGGCCACCCAAAGATATGGAGCCAGCAAAGAGAAATGAGATCCCAAAACTTTGCAAATAAAACTCCATAAAGTTTCGAGAAAGCTATCCCGGAAAGTTGCACAATTTATTTGTCATTGGCTCTTGTCCATAACTTGACGCTGAGCCACTGAGATCCTTTGACCTTGATCAACTAATTTAACATTTGACCAAATAATGAACAGTTACTTCGGAAGTCATTCCAAGATTCGCGTGCCTGAAACCATGAGTGTAACGTATGAACGATGCAGCAAAACACCATACGTTCATGTAAAAGTTCGTTTTGTGGTGAGAAACATGAACAATTTTTTTAGGACCACACGCAGAAAATTTTAAAAGAATTTAAATCCGACACATGCGTGTGATACCGAACACGACAAGTCGACGTTGAAACATTCAAAGTTTTACCGGCTTGAGTTCTTGAAAAGAGAGTGACTGGGTTTCGATGGTGTATGCATTGCTTAAAGGTGAGGACATGAGTTGGGGTATGGGGAAGCACCAACAACAAGCACGAGCGCAATCACAAGCAAGACACAGCTGCAGGTGACCATAACGAACTTCATTAGCGGGACCCGTGCTGTCAACACAGCCTTTTTAAACGAGCGCCACAAACACTATTAACTCGCTGCTCGAGCTCCAGTCTTTTCATACACGAACAAAGCACCAATACTTACCTAAGATATTATCACCGTCCAAACATGCAATAGTAGCTAACAGTACTCATTAGTAATTAGATACAAATAACAGTGAACGTGATGGCGATAAGAACTGTGCCAGTAATTAAAGGATTCAAAAGTAAGTAATATTTTGAAGAAGTGCATGATGATCAGAATAAACCAACTCATCCCACACCAGTATTACTGTTAATCTCATCATTTAAATCACTCGCCTCTGGACACCAGATATAATAATGACGCAGAAATTTTCAGCAGGAAAAATAAAAGTCACAACAACAACAACAACGCAGGAAGAAACATACATTAAATGAAACGAAGACTCATTAGTAGAGCAATCCAGTAGCGACACATCCTCCTAATCCAGTTAATTTTTTAATTCGAAACAATTAAAACTGTTCACAGTATCAGACTTGACTCAAGCAAACAATATTGCGAGTGCAGCAATTCTTGAAATATTCGAGGGTAAACAATAAATTGCCCTGTTCCTCTACAAGTGCACATGCAAGCAAGTTTGAATTGAAATAATTTATACAAACAGCAGGTAAACAGGAAAATATAATCATTACGAATACTTCATCGAATTATATCATCGTAATATCGACTACATTACGAGTATGAAACAATGGAAAGGGAAGGAACAAACGAAATCGGTGACTATCAGAATAGTCACACGACAGCTGATCCACGCAGACTGTTAACATAAGATGGAAAAGAACTGTTCTGAGATGAAACAATGCATAATTCGTACACCAGTGACAAATAATCAAAGAATCACTCAAGACAGCAATGGTCTGGTGATCATAGTCACGTGACAGCTGATCCACGCAGAGCAACGCAGACTGTTAACATAAGATGGAAAAGAACTGTTCTGAGATGAAACAATGCATAATTCGTACTCCAGTGACAAATAATCAAAGAATCACTCAAGACAGCAATGGTTTGGTGATCAACCAGCTAGGGATCTCCCCTGTTCTCTGACGAGTTCAATCTAAATGCTAATGCGCCATCCAGTGACATAACAAGAAAACTCCTACAAATACACATCAATAACATCACGAAAAATGCACGGAATATCGGAAATTTTCTTTGTGATTACGTCTGGATCAAAAAATCTATAACGAGTTTCTATCTCAGATGCAGAATTTTATAATCTCCCACAACATATTTATCCCTAGCAGCTGTAGAATTTTAAAATCTCTTCAAAAACTATACCATTTTTACCGCTTTATTTCTGCATGGTTCGTTCACAGCTCATTTTGTTTGCACTTATTGGACACGACACCCACGTGTAAAGTAATGGCATTATGAACACAAGACATCGGTACGCAAGAGAGACTCGCACTGTCTACTACTCAGGTATAGTGTACTTGTGTGAAGTTCTATAATCGCAGGTACATTCAGTTCTGGGCGGTATACAAGAATTCATGACCTGCCAACAAATTCAATAGAACACAGGTAAGGATGTGTAGTGTAGAGCGTACCAAAATTGAATGAAATCATCACATAAAATCAAAGTTATTAGTTACATTGTAAATTATTTTCGTACATTTTAAAAAGCGGTCCAGGGGCGATTACTTAATTTTCTACACAATACAAGTTTACAACGTATGGGAAATTTTTCGCCACATGTTCAACTGAATAATGAGAGTAAATTATCCTCACTCGGAATCAAGAAAAAACAAAAGGAATTTAGACCACTTATTGTTCGAGCACTGAATTTCCATATGCATACACGCAAGCGTTTAGCATAATTCAGAATGAGTTTCTAGTGAACTCACACACGAATTAAAGGGTACGTCACAATCCAGCCTAGGTCAACAACTGAAAACTCATGTCCAAAATATGGATAAAATACCTTCCTAAATGAGACGTAAACTGTGTCATTGTAAGGAGCATGTTACAGCACGTCATGATACTCATGCATTAGTTCAACAAGAACTGGAGCAGCAGCTGTAATACAGAAATGCACAAATGATGTTATGATTAGAGGAAAACAATGCATGAGTTAGAACGATTACTTGTAATTCCTTTCTGTTCTATGGTCGAGATATTGTAGCTTAAGAAAAACTATGATATCGTTGCGATCACAATAGAATTGAACTTTAGCGAAGTAATAGAGGCACGTGATAGTCCTCAACTATCTGCTCACAAGCCAGCTAGCTTTATGGCAATAAATTCACTACAATAGATATGGAAGCAAAAATGAACGTAAAAATGAACACACAGGGTTCCTTCAACAATACAATTTAGGTTCAACATTTCTGTTAGGTGTTTAAAAGGCTTGAACGCAATGAAACTGGAATTATAAATTCGCAGTGACGTGATACAGATTTAGTCGACAAATTCGCAGTGACGTGATATGTGAGACAAAAATTCATCAAATTATGTGAGAGACAAAATTAGACCATTTATTGTGTCAATAAAGAATTTTATGTAGAGTCCAAGCAATGCGCGAATAATAGAGTCGACACATTTACCTCGGTCGTAGTGATATGGAATTCATGAAGACTATCGTGACTGAGGGCAGTGCACGCGTTCACCGCGACATGAAGCAAGGTGAATGAACTTAGTGGAAGACACACACACAAAAAAATCTTTATTCTATAAAGTGAAAGGTTTTTGCAAAGGTAATTCCTGACGTCTATCTTATCTCATGATACAACTATTTATTGCGTAGTGCATTTTCCGAATAATGTACATTTTTAGACACTGCCAGCCCCTAAAGCTGCATCAATATCACACAAAAAAAACAACGTTAATTCGATTACGAAATAAAAATACATTTCTCTTAAGACAACGTAACGGCTCTTCAGTTTACCGCCAGAATTAACTCTACTCTTTCTACCAGAAGAAGCAAGAGTCAAATTATTAGTCAAGACCCGATTGGTGCGGTATCTCAATCGAAGACTTGTGTGAGTTGACATAGAGTACGCATACCAAGCAAGGCAAGCCGTGCACGTCAATGGACATGCAGTGACCAGCCCATGTGAAGGAGGCAGTGATGTCAGTAACGTTATCACAGGCTCACGAGTCTAAAAACTGACGTGACCTTGAAACAGCTTTCATGAGCGATGAGTAGGCTCTTGCGTGTTGCCAATTTCTCTCGGTGCGGACATAAAGCAAATGTTCGAGGTAGGCAATGCGATTCTCCCGCTTGCTGTTGCCCACTTCCCTCAATAAGGAAAAGCAGCAAAAACGAAGACCCAAAGAGCAGGTGCGGGACAAGCTTACACATCAAGAAGAGTGGCGGCGGCAGGAAGTCGCTCGTGATAGCCACTGCGTGAGAAACGCTCAGCTTGCGCAATAAAAAACGCTATATTCAGATAACAATTATCATCAGCAACATACATTAGGCTCTTTACATCCTTAAAAAAGCTTTGCACACGTACAGCAAAGTACGATGAAGTTTTTAGCACACCAATAGGAAAATTTCTGACGGAAAAACGCAGGAAACGTCGATTACTACATCTATAAAAACTACATACGTACATGTACGTTTATGGAAACGGGTGCTGAAGCCATTATATGATACTAGAATATTTCCGAGCTTAATACTGATATATTTCCTATTGTTAGACACTTGATCGAAGTGAATTTGAAGTGAACGAGACTCGTTTACGTGAGACTTGCGAAGTACAATGCGTAGTCCGTATAATTATTGCAAGCAATGTTCCCATACAAAAGAGAATTATTCCTACCGTAATGCAACACAATAGATAAAATTGTGTATGCCGCCTCTACAATGCTCAGCTAAGAAGAATGATGAAAGCTTTATGTCCTGCAGGAGTGGATACAAAGTTTGGTCTATAGTGAAGTAAAGGCGACCGTAATATGCAGGAATAACAACAGAAAAGTTAACTGCATACGGAGTACACTCTAACTGAACGTATTTACAATACTCGTAGAAATGCTAGTGTATATTGACAGCCTAAATAGGCAGCAAAAAATCTATCGAGAGGATAATGCTCAGTGGATCTAAATGAGGAAACATTTCATTCGAGACATAAAAGTCTCCCTCGTGCAAAATAGTGCGCAGCAGAGCTTCAAAAATGGAGATCTGCACAGCGATGCGCGAGAGCAACAGTGAAAAGAAGCGCTTGAAGCCTTGCTAAATCCCAGTATTGGAGTTCCACGTTAATAATAAGTGAGGAGGAAGGCAAGGGATCGCACACAGCCATTCAAAATTTCAAAATTTTGCACAACAAACAGGGTTGCCATGACAACAGCAGCAGGCCTCGGTCTCGTGATGGAAATCCATGCACCGAGGGAGCATCTCAATCAATATGGAGGTGACAACCGCAGTTACACTTCAGGGAACGTACGTTCTACCAATGAAACACATACTAAGTAAATATGATCTCATTCACACGAATAAATACTGGTAGTCTCGTTCTTAACGCGCGTTAAATACATTTTGTTCATACTCAGGAATGAGATGTGAAACTTTTCTTCATCTTACACAGCAAGATATCAATTAAAACGTGAATTACATACTCGATTTATATTCGAGCGGTATTTAAAACATTCATAATTAACAAAACAGATCAAAATGCTGGAAAATGAAGTTTAATAATTACGAACATAGGCTTTAATGGCAACGTCAAATGATGTACAAATGTAAAACAAATGCAACTAATAAAGAAAAACAAAAAATTGTCGGAAAAACGAACAAAGACAAATCATATACTTAAAAAAACGTTCCCAGGGACATTTTCTGTTCGGTATTGACGACCACATGGATTAATATCAATGTGACAGTGAGACAATTACACGAATAAATACTTCAGTATGATGGACACGTAAATTAATACGGCAATGTAACGGTTACGTGGATAAATGCGTCAGTATGATAGGCACAGGAATTAATACGTCGGTATGACGATTACATGAATTAATACGGCAGTACGATGACCGCACAAATCCACTTGCTCAATACAAGCTAGTTCAGGGAAGCAACGCATGCTAAGACTCAATAACGTACAGGAATTTCTACTATTACAGCTCTAGTTTGATACGAGCCCACACTTGTGACGCCTCGCTCATGGCATATACTCCATTACTGAATGTCGTATTGATGGCACAGTGACGGTTTTGCACGACTTGGATGCATTATTTATGCAAATCTTACAGCGTCGTGGCCCGTGCACTAACTCATATACAACGCCAACTCAGACCATAAAGAAATAGAGGCGCGCGCTGTTTTCACTCGAGCACAAAAATACATAATTCCGCACAAATCCCGAGCATTTTTTATTCGCCCATCAAAGTTCAAAGTACCTCTTGCATGGATTCCGAGTTCCGTGCGCGCAATTTGTGATTTACTTCAAGTTGAATGCATGGAGTCTTGCGAAGCCCAGGGCAAAGCTCTTATATTTGGCCGCAAACCTTCGAGGAATGTGAACACAATTTGTCCATGGGAGCTCACAATGAAATTAAAACAAATGCTTTGGATTTCTTTTGTACAACATGGAGCCAGTAGTAAATCCGTCAACAGTGACCATGATAGACTACGTTATTTAGAGGTCGACATTGTCTGCATAGTTTTGTGCCTGAGTGCTCCATAAAAGTAGGTACCTAAGAGCTGCGCGCATTTTCCAGATAAAACATAGCTTCGAGTAATAGGCAACGAAACTGCTATAATATTCTATGAGTGGTGGCAGAACTAATGATTACTTTGGGTTGAGGCGCACTATGTAAGTACATGGCAGGCCTTCCATATACCAGAGGCTCAGCCATTGAACTAAATAAAGCGTAACAATCAAGCAAACCAACTCCTAATAGTCGACGACCGGCAGCGTCCTTCGTCTTTACTATTCATGTATGGCCCTTGATAAAGAGGCTGAAACTGTTATATGAGACGGCACACACGCGTGTGTTCTAGCACAGATGAAGTATGAGCTCTGCACATCGAAGCAAATATTGAATTTTCCGAGAAATATACCAAACCAAACATTAACGTCTATGATTGACAATGCGGGATTGGAAAATATTTTATGACGATGATTGAGACTAAGCGAACGTGTCCAGAACTTCCAGCTTGAAATTCATCGAAAAAACAACAAGCTTCCAGCGACTCGAGAAAATACAGGCTGCGGTAACGTAATTTGCTTTTTTCACTTCCCTATATAAGTGAGGAAGGAAAAACAGAAGAATCAAATTTGCGAGTCAAAAATACATTGATTGACTATTATGGAAAATTATGTAATTGCATGAATAGTCCATTTAAGCAAGAAATGTATGTGCCTAGAACCCTTCTAATAAAGCATGCCGATGTACAGCTTAGTTAAATACATAAAATAACTCTAGCAACGTTGAATTCAACAAAAAATAAAGCGACTAAGAGAAAGAATAGATGAATAATAAGCGGACATGCGGCCTATTGAACAACGACAAGACGAATGTTCGCGCCCAGCAATGCGCTCTCTGAAATTCCCGTCACTATCGTAAAGAATATACGAAACATTCTGAAAGTAGGTTACACCGCGGGGCTCAAAAGAAAGGCAAGTCTCGTCTCATTATCCAATACAATTACGTTGAGAAGCCAAGCTCTCTGTTTCCATTTCTTGGAAGACTTGGAAGTGACGAAGCGCACTGCCAAGGTCGTGCAGGACACCTATGACCCAGAGGGTCGATGAGAGGGCGCAGAGGCAGATTGCCTTGTCCTCCTCTCCTACACCGCAGAACACTTCCTAATAACACAGCAAGATTTCTGGCTTTGTAGTAAAACTAATACCCATACATGAGTAAAGTATACTGAGTGGATGAGTAAAATGTTAATGTTGTTGTATATTGTGCTGCTGTACAGTCATTGTGTTGGTGTACAGTCTGTGGGTACAGTCGGGGTACAGCGCAGTACAGTCACCAATATGACTTCTCTAATGAAGTCATGCAAACAAAAGTCTTCGAGCAGAATTATGCAAATAACACCTCTCCTCTAGAGTGCGATTAGTGCAGTCCTGCTAGAGTCTAGTTCCTCAGAGAAGACAGCTTGCAATAACAGCTAATAAATAGCATAACAGAGGAAAAAAAGCACAGCGCCTGCCTCTCCGGTAAACAAAGCAGATCAGCTCGTTTCCATGGCAACTTCCCAAGCGTCGTCATGACAACGACGTGCTGGGGAGAGGCGGAGTTTAGTGAAGGCAAAAAACACAGTGTAACATGTAGGCGGTATCGGACAAAATAAAGGCGGAGTTTGAAGCAAAAAAGGCGTATTTCAGTGGCAAGGCAGGTGCTAAAGGCGTGTCTTAAGTGAGAAATAGGCGGAGCTAATGGTGTGGTTCCGGTAAAATATAGGAGGCTGGCCGAAATAGTAGAAAAAAATAAGAGGCAAACGACGTCTAAAAATAGGAAATATAGAAGAAATTTATTCGCCCCAAACAAGGACATTTTTGACTCTAGAGAAAGCAACAAAATTAGGGCCTTTGAGGCGATCGCAAACAACTTTATTTTATGAGGCTTCAGAAAGAGTAGCCTATAATGATGGCCGTCAAATTATATTTTAGGCATGTAAATCACGAGGCATGTCTCAGATTGTTATCTCGACAAAAATAAAAGCTTTTGACTCTACACAATACTAAGAGCACTGAACTGCTCATGTAAGTATTGATGATATGAAATACTACTCGTCACAATAGGCACAAAAGTGTACACACTTGCATTGTGTAAACACATTGTGTTTAAGATTTCAATAAATCCAAGTGACAAACTTCGTCACAGAAATAACGCGACTATAACGTACATGTAAGAAATTAGAATTGAAATTAATTTATCAGATCCATATCCTAGAAAAAGTAATAGAAAACTAGTCACATAATAATTAAATTTTAGTTTAAAAATCATGCATATTGGAGCACGGAATAAGGGTTTAAGATTGACACAGATGTAAATAGTGAAGTTTGCCAAAAATATATACATTTTCTTTCAGAAAAATCATAGAAAACGAGAACGAACAGCTGTAATGCTTGGGGTGAAGTACATTGTGCATGGCAACCAAAAAAAAATTATTTTCTTTAGGTAAATCGTAAAACTGGGTGAAAAAGTCAAAATTATCAGAATGCCCCAGCAGCTGTTTTTTACTGAACGTCTAACGTGGTAATCTCAGAGTCATTTAAAAGATGAGGATATTTTGGAGCGTTTGTAGAACACAACTATCAGAGAGAAAGCAACTTAAACAGAACTGTATTTACAGGTGATAAATTGCTCGCGAAAACAGGTTTCACAGACACTAAAATATGAATTTTTATTAGACACCTCTGCGAGAACAAAATTTAAGAAAACATAAGAATAACCAAATATTTAGCTTTAGGAGATCACAGTTTTGTATGTAAAATGTAATGTGTGGTTTTCACTTGAGAAGACCGGATTTAAAGCATCGCCTCCGGCTTTCACAAACACGACGGTCCGGTATTTGATGCTCACGTGCAAACTAAATCATTGCAAAATTATTGACTAACTTCACAAAACATTTTATTTTCTGGCGCATAAGTCCAAATTCCGAGTAAAATTTGCGCTCATGAAATAAATAATTTAGTAACTTCAGTTAGGTGCCTAGGACTGGTTGACTGAAAGCGTAAGCAGGCTCGTGGCAATTGTCTTCTCAGTTGTGCAGCATTGCAGAAGTCATTGCCATGTAAATAAACTTCCGTTAAGTGACAACGTAAAACTCGTCGCTCTTCAAAAATTATCACAGTTTTTAATCCTACGCGTTTGACAGAAACATCTCTCATACGATGGTCCAGCTTTTAAACTATAAGTCTCCATTTTACAATAATTTCTATTACTGTAGCATTTATGATGTAGGAGAAAATTTCTCATTCGAGTGTCATTAGGGTCACGTAGGTATACGTACTACTTATTCAGAATGTACCAGCTTTTTAATCGTTTATGTATTTACTGTCTACGTACATGTTTATATATGTAGCTAGTTTAAGCGTACTATCTATATATACAAAGCTTTATATGGAACTCAGACCACGTATACATCGTCAATCCATGTATAGTCAATATACGACTCGATGCATCAAATGTCAAGAGGCAACATTCTGCCTAGCATAGAGTGTACAGTTTAGGCATTCTTGACAGTAGGGTGAGTCGCTACAAGCAACAGCTACCCTGGCCAGCGGCATACCATACACAAATGGTGTGGGGTCCCTGCTTCCATACTGCCATCGCTGTACCAACACTTCCAATAAGTCACACGCATTACTGAGCTACTGAGCAAGTCACCATAAGATTGTGTTCCAGTATTACGTTGGAAACTTTTAAGCCACACTAATTGTGAACCAAGAGATACGGCCTGAGAGATCCAGTTGCGCAGTTATGCGTGTGAGTTGTACAAATGAAGGAAGAATCCGTGAGATGCTGCAGTACTAGTCAAGGAAGAAGTGGAGTGATTTATATAAGTGCAAGCGACTCAAGATCTGCAGGAGACTAACCTGGTGGTGCAGGAGGGTTTCTGGGTCCAGGTGTTCGATGGCTCTGTCGGTGAGATACTCCACGGGCTGCAGCTTGTAGTCACCCAGACCAACATTGTCAATCAGCAGCACAAATTTCTGAAATAAATACACGCATCCATTGAAGGACACACGGAGGACGCTTCCCTAACCTCCAACCAGAGTACACCGTGCATAATCAATTTCATAATCATGACAACCAAAAGAGACATCGTGATAATTATAACTGTTCATTATACTCATCAACTATAATTATGCGATTATTCAATCGCAGAATGAGATGAACGATGAGTAAATAGTTTGTGGTTTGGTCAATTAATAAAATTCAATGGAAAGGAAAAGTATTACGTAACTATTGGAATCGTGACACGCCCATGGTTCGCATAACAAAACACACTCATGGTTTCATAAAGTAGTGCGCAACTTCTATGCGCTATTGTATACGAGGTGCGCACCGCCTACAAATGCACACACGACGTATGTTAAAAGAAGACCCAGTCACATACAGCGAAGCCTTGCATGTAGAAATTCTCATGCAATGATATAAGACTCGCCACTTTTCGGAGGCGCAGAATATTAGGATAAACATCTTTACATTTGCTCAATTTGATTATAGCCATATTCGTTTTCTATAGTTGAAACAATATTGCCTAAGTAATGAGAGCATGTACCTCCACTTGGGATATGTGTCCAGTATGCAAGTTTACCATACTAGGAATGGAAGCTCTTGGAGTACGAGTACGAGAGGTTTCCAAGTTCTCTTGGTACACATTTGCTTCCACCTCGTAATTAAGAACCCGTTGACATAATTATAAGCAGTTGATGTGACACAAGAACACTTGGGTAATGATTCGTGATCTATTTTAAATAATATTGTTGCCGTTCTCATAAGCAGTGCAACTTTTTGAGACTTTAATTTGAAAAACCAGCTGCTATCAGAGCACAATCTAAATGAATGCATAAGTTGCACAAGAGTGCAAATCCAATACCTTTGTGTTAGAATTTAAAAAGGCAGGTTTAATGATAAAAACTGCTTATGCTGAAAATAATTTAACTGCTTATAATTATATCAAAAATTTAACAGGGATAAATGGTTATCAGCTCAGTTAATTTAAAACTTAAAATGATTAAAATTATACTCATTTCTTTCCAAACGTAGAAAAAATAAGTCAGAAACTGCGAAGAACGATATTTTTCATAATCTTCAAAAACAAGAAATTCCAAAATCCAGATTGAATAGTGCTTCCGAATGACTTAATCTACAGGTAGCACTAACACTCTTCCAAGGCTAACACCGAAACTTTTTAAATACAATGAAAAATGACACCCGAAAGGTTTCTACGACCAATAAATACTCTAATGTCCCCATATCGGCAGCATTCAAATGGTTGCTGAGATCACTTGAAAAAGAATTTATGACCTGATATAACTCAAAAAATATCCTTCCCTCTCGAACGGACGCCGGCCTTCCACATCTGCAGCCATAAAACCCCAATAAAATCCAGACACCCAAGGAAGATGCGAGCAGCCCCGAGACCCACAAGGCTGTATAACTCTGCACCCACTGTCAGGACTGACCGGCAGCGTGAGTTAGCACAAATCAAGTCATTTTAGACCACGTACTTGTGTACATGCTCCTCATGCATGACAATTTAAATCGCAAGACACCTTTTCACGCCAGTATAAAGCAAGTTCAGATGACACCCTAATTTCCCATAAAACTTCCGTTTTTGACACAGCATTGCAAGACTCTTGGATATGAACTAGGTATCATACTTGGGAGTCGACAAATGCAAAGAACAAGTTCATGACGCCTAGTGTACATGATCACTACAAAATTCCCCACGTCTTTTAGCCCTAGAAATAGGAAGAAGCACACGACACACTAATGAGAGGAGGTACGTTGTGCCATCAGCAGGAAAAGTCAAGAAGTAAAGTGAATGACACCTCGTTAGAGTGCCACAAGAAAAGTTATCCCGCTAATGCCAAGGCATTATCACGAGACACTAGGTAATGTCTGAACAGCGCAGACTCCTAACAAATACCGCAATTCAATGAAAACATCACTGAAATTAACATAGCTGAAAACTGAGCTAATGGTTTTCATTGGCCAATACAAGAAATTTAACAAGTTAGAAAATGTGTTTGTCAATTAAGATACCACAGACAATTCAGGATTCTCGTTATGCATGAGCTTTCGGGTCCTATCGAAGAAAACATACCCAGAAATTATCCAGTTTTAGTTTTACGTCGGTTTGCTTGTCCTCAAACTTAAAGATGAAGTAAGTTAACCATTAATTTAAAAGAATGAAATGCACACTCTGTCTCGAATATCAACCAAAATCTGTTGTTGTATAAGAATAACTGGCTTTATTATAATAAATGTGACGTTACTTTTCAAATATGTCATTTAAAAATGGACACAATGGGAAACGAGATGAGTACGAGTGAAATGAAACATTAGATTAAATAAAAAGCGGCACTTCACTCAAATGAAATGGCTCCAGCAGAAGTGCATTAACATAGGGATACGAATAAGTACATGGTATGACAAAAAAATCTGATGTATTTGAAGGTTTAGCAAAATCAAAACAAAATAAAGAACGAAAAATGTGTTTATTTTTGAAATGTGCTCATAATTTTTGTTTTCTATTCCCTTTGTGTTTCATTTCATTTTCAGTTACGAATACGAATTGGATGAGCGAACATCGTGTCTGCATTGTGGAAACGTTTATCAATATTAAATCAACAAATGTGCGGGGCCATTTTGCCATACCCTGTTCTTCACAAGTATTTTTTCACAAAGTTAAGCTACAGGGCAGCTGCAAAACATTTCAGAAACTGTGAGGCCAAAAGAGTAGCAAAGCAGGATAGTCGGATATTTTGTAATTCACCATTAATTCCCTCGTGCAGTAGCTTGCCTTTTTGGAAACATTCACAAACGCATGGAAGTCCTCACTTCCATCGTCATAATCCGACACCGAGCGTGTCTAGCCAAGAGCCTCGTTGTGTGAACCAATGAGGTAGCGATACAACCAATTCAAAATAAAATTTCACACACTTATGCTAATCAGATAATCGGAAAGTGTACGCACCGTGGGAATTAAAGGCTGATTTTATACTGCAACACTCACTACTCGATAAAGCACTCTACAAACCGTGTTAATGGCATTTGCGTCTTGCATTTAACACGTGCGTTTTTAGCATGTAGCAGTCTGGAAACACTTATCTTTCGAAGGTGGATCGTAACTCAATACATGACTAAATTGACTTACGTGGTTAAGGTGTACGTGCATGACTGATGGATTTACTTTAGACGGCATGGAACTTCGGTATTGAACCAAGAATGGGCCAAACGGCTCGTTCCTATTGCCTTATTCTATCCTATTCGATTCTTTTCTACACAGGGACGTCGACACCAGAGTCGCTACCTCCTCAAGCGAGCGGCTCACAGAACAACATACACAGGAAAGAGCTGAAGAAAAGACTTTGGCACAGATTGTACCAGAAACAGGAAATGAAAAGGAAAGGTACAGTAGGAGGCGAAAAAGACGCATTGCGCAGAATTAGGTGGCCATGAAAGTTCGCACGGAGACTTATTAGTCGCTAGGTATAAATGTATATATATATATATATACATATACAGTATGTATGTATACATTTTGTCGATATTTACAATTATATCCGGACGCATGTATATGGATTTGTTAATCTGTACACGTATATACATACATATACATTTTATTATTATTGTGTTTTTAACATAGACACTCAAGAGAAGCAGAAGAGTCTCAAGGCTCACACAAGAGCGTGTTGAATTCCCAACAAGCAAGAGTATGATAGTTATAACTAATCTTTTTATGTGCGTGCTTAAAGTTAACTACTAATTATCTTATTGTGCTGAGAAATTTTAGCATTAGAGATATTGCACTGAGCCCATTTGTAGCAATGAAAGATTAGATTAAAGAATAAACACCAGCGTGGTTTAGCTAACAACTCAGAGAAGTTTGACGAAGTTAAAATTTATTGGCCATCATGACACGATTTTTTTGTGTATCAGATAAATCCCATTGATTGAGTTTAAACTTAACGAACGGGAAAAGATTAATAGTAAGAATATTCTTCCCCTACCTTCATCGCTAGATTTACGTCCTTTCCATATGATTTCATAATTTTTCAAGAAAAATTATTATGTTAACAGTGATATATGTAGTTAAAAAATATCTTAAAAAATAGACCTAAATTGAAAGTGAGGGTTAATTCAGAGAATAAAAAAACACTGAGTGACCAGTGGTGAGAGCTTACTAGCGCTGGGTGCAGCTGGTGCGCCGGGGTGCGCTGCTGCCTGTGGAGAGCAGCACCACCAGCAGCCCGGGGGGCATAGACGAGCGTGTGCTCCAGCAGGAAGACCTGGAAAGCGCCTCTCTGGTACACGCTTACCCACTCTCGCCGCTGCCACGACACGTCGTCGTACTCCACCAGCACCTGCGCAACAACAAGGTGTGTCACAACCAGTCCTGTCTCTCGTTCAACAAATATTGCACAAGGTAAATACAAGGAATGTACGAAAAGGTTCAGCAAACGTGTGATGACGCAAGGCAGTGTTTGCGTTTCGAAGATCACTATACAGCTCTCAAGGACGAAAGTGCCCAGTGAGAAAGAGGTCATCGTTATTTCTACAGAGGATAAAAATAAAATTGCCAAATCATAACTTCTACATATTTCTCTATTCAAAACTTCATGATTTTAGAAACGTTAGAAACAATGACACGAAAAAATCCTACACTAAGGTAAGAACTGTCAGTGTACGATATGAGCACTTCAGCAGTCTATCCAGTGATGGTAGAAGACCCTCAGAGCACGTGCTCAGGTAGACCACTAAAAGCGACCATTAAGTGGCCTAATTACTTGTAATGTGCACGTGCAGTGCCAAGGTGTGCTGCAGGTGTATAAACTACTTATTTTTACCCACGTGTACATCAATGAAGGCAATATTCTCACTTCATGGACACACAAATATTTAGTGACTACGCAATAATGAGTTCGCATGCACACTGAGTGAATATGAAAATTTGATAAAAACATTCAGCTCATTTGTCAATGAATTCGTGTAGGAATACAGGAAATCAAACTTTTGGCCTCCGTCAAAACTTGTCCTGAATCATTGTATCAATAACATTGCCTAGCTGCTGCGCAACAACTCAATCGCTACGCAAAAAAATGAAATAAATGTTAATGGTTAAAGTTGCAAGTATTACTAGGGCATTCTTTTTTTCCTGAATGAAGTAATTGAAGGAACACACACCACGTTGCAGTACAAGTTATACATGCAACACAGCGGCAGAAAGTAACAAGCTATACATAAGTATAATCTCTGAAGCATCACCAGAATGCGGGCATACAAATGAAGCATAACTGCAGCATCGCACGTACACATAGCGTTCAGTCAATGGCTGAACACGTTAAGAAGACGCGCTCGCTCTAGAACACGTCTCACACACATGCCACTGACTTCATTCTGAGATCAGTACTGTTGGTTGCCTGCTATGTCTGTCTGACTTGACTAGTGTCAACGCACCAGTATTGCATTGGCAAAGCTTGCTCTTCACATACAGATACACTAGCCGGACTTACAGATACACTAACCAGACATATAGATACACTAACCACACATACAGATACACTAACCACACATATAGATACACTAACCACACATATAGATACACTAACCACACATATAGATACACTAACCACACATACAGATACACTAACCACACATATAGAGACAGTAACCAGACATATAGAGACACTAACCACACATATAGATACACTAACCACACATACAGATATACTAACCAGACATATAGATACACTAACCAGAGATATAGATACACTAACCATACATATAGATACACTAACCATACATATAGATACACTAACCACACATATACACTAACCAGACATACAGATATACTAACCAGAGATAAAAATACACTAGCCGAACTTACTGGTACAGTAACCTACCATACAGATACACTAGTCAGGGGTATAGATACACTAGCCGGACGTATAGGGCGCGGCAACATAATTTCCACTTTTCAAAGGAAATTCCTTTCAAAAAAAGAACGTTGCGATACCGCACCCTGTAAAACTGCCGAATTTCTAATGCAAGGTATCAGCCATTTCTTTATTATAGTCTCGTACAGTAATTTTACGAGGCTGTATTAATGAAATCATTGCGGTATGACCCACCGGTGGGTCACTCAGGTTAGGTTCTGTAATTTTTTCAAAGCTTTCTAGTGACTGTATGTACAAAGATTTGCACCGGCTAGGTAACCGCAATGATTGTGTTAATGAAATCATGGTGGCTTACAGCGATGAGGTGCATGCTGTAAACATGAGTTAGAACAAGTATAGAATACTCAATGACCATTTAACTTCGAAAGATATGAGCGGTGCAGGCACTAAGCCCTCTATTTCCGCAGTAGGGAGGCGCATGGTAAAATATGTCGCATAGTAATAAAGTCTTGCCCTCAGTTCAACACTTATCGCTTACGTTCACTGCAAGATAAGCTTAATTAGCGAGAGCTGCGTATTGAAAACACGACACGCCTCTTAAAATGTGGCAGTGCAGTGTAAAGACCGCCACTTGGAGGCACACCCTTGCGACGGGTGAACTTAACCCTTTAGCGACCAATTTGTTTTTCTAGTTTGTACGTGTAAGCTCACAAAGACCGTCTGTACACTGATGCAATGAAGCACGCTGAGAGCCAGGCAGCCAAAAGAACGACGCTGTAACATGCCGCCGCGTTCAAACCTAGTAGCAACCTCATATTACTCACTGTTTAATTATTAGAATAATTCTCCCAAAGACCGTGAAAGACGACCGAATTATCCTTTTAGTCGCTAAAGGGTTAATATTCGCCTATCACGCAGCTGTTGAAGAGGAGCATGGAGCACTAGCGAGCATTCAATGAACACGAGCACCATGTGGCAGTCATGTCTACCACAGTACCATGCAGTTGTCATGTCTAGCACAGTACCATGCAGTTGTCATGTCTAGCACAGTACCATGCAGTTGTCATGTCTAGCAAAGCATACAGTTGTGCACACAGACATCACACAAAGACGCATGCTGTATTGCTTGCTCTTGCTTCAGATTGGTTGGAGCTTCGGAGACGCTGCAGGGCTGAGAGAGAAGCAGAGTGTAGATGAGAACACATGCAGCATCACACACAATTTCCATAGATAAAGGCCAGAGCGCTGCACCGCACAGCCAGCCCTGTGATGGTGTGTCAGATAGCGCCCATCACGCTAGATAGCGCCGCTCCCAGTACCTTTTATACTGCCTGTGTACTCACTGTGTACTGGAGAACAGTTGTTTTTGTTGTGACCTAGCACACAAGTGGCAGTTGTACACGTTATAGTTCAGCGAGAGCTACACTACGAACACAAACAAACATTTCGAATAAAAAAATTGCACGGATTCAAGTTCGTTTTTCAAGAATTGTCGAAAAACTGATACTAGCATTAAACTTTTTAAATTTTTTTGTCGAAATGAATGTCGAAATTATTCTAATACTTTTAAATGACAAATCACAAAGCGAGTTTTGATTAAATCACTTCTAACACACAGAGTTTGAGGGAATGACAAGCGCTGGAGTTGTCATCTACACAACTTCAACAAAAGCATTTTTTAAACTATGGACAAACTATGAATGGCAAGTATCCATTTTAGACGAACCAGCTTTTCTTCAAACAACTGCACAAAATACCCACGAGATCTATTTATTGAACAAAATACATTGCAAGAATTCATGCTGGAAGCATCACTACTACTCTTAAGATCTCATCGATAAGCACTATGACTCTCCTTAATATGTTAACATTAACCTTTTCGATCCGGCTTTTGCTTTCTGTTGGAACATATACCGTATGTCCCAACAGAATCGAAAAGGTTAAGACTTTGAAAAGCAATGTACATGCACTGTACACTCTATTGGAAATAAAGTTCATCTGACGGTGAATTGCGGAATTGAAATGACTAGTTGGCAGTGTTCAGCTGAAAGCCTGGAAGTATTGAAGCAATAGTGCCGAGCTTCCTGGACACTACACTGTCTCATCAATGCTCGAGTGATGCGAGTGCAAGCACAATGCAAGGCCCAGTCATAAATTAAGATGATACCGCGGTTGCCTTCTCATAAAGCCTTGTTTACGTACACGTTCGTTACATTCCATTGACAAAAGTTCGAATAAGGATATGGAATGCTAGGCAGCGCAGATTGTCTCCCAGGTGGCGCCACTCGCTGGGTCAAGCGAGAGCTCCGCCCTCTCTAAGATTACGGACTTTCAAGTACTACCATATTAAAATCTCCCATCCGTGAAGAAAAATTCATACACACAAAACAATTAATTGATAGTTTTATCAGAATATCAAGCTAAACTTTAAGTACACGCTAAATGGTCAAGAGACAGAATTGTCTCATTAGAAGATAACAATTTCAGGTTAGACTCCGCCCTTTCTAAAGTCCACCCCCGCCTGCCACAAGACCCGCCTCCTCTAAATGAGATGAAATACTATGCATGAACGCAATAACACATGTTGGATCAGATCTACAGGTCCTGTAGAGTGCAGTTAATTTTGAGTGACGAGAGTTTTAGAGCAAGGGGACTACGAAAAAGAAGAACAAACTATAACAGCATTGAAAACAAATAAATTCCGGAAGTTAGAGAGAAAACTGTAAGGAAATGTGCATTACGTGGACGCGGGCCGGTAATTCAGTGATATAAGAGCGTGTGTTGCCATAGAAACAGAAATAAGTCGAGCCACGTTCATTCTAGCGATGGCCTCGAGGAACGTTTAAAGGGTTGTCGCGTTCACGCCAGTCTAACAAAAGCCAAGCAAAAATAGACGCACTTCCTTGACCATATGGACCCTACAATATGAACTGCTCCAGCAGCCAGAAGTGCCTCCAGAAATAACCGCCATTACATGCAATGAGAAGAATAAAATCCGAGAAGGAATTCGAAGGAGATATGAGAGATGAAAATTTGAGGCGGTCTGAGAACAGCTGATAGGCCTGCATCACGCGACTGAGGACGGCAGGTGGATACAGATGCAGGCTCAGCCACATCCTCATCTATACACAAAACCTAACAACTGGTGCCACCACCTGCCTTTGTCCCTTAAATTGAAATAGAATAATTGTTTGTAAGGTCCTTATTGTGAAATGCACAAGAAAAGTGTCTTTCAAGGTTAAAACTGCGAAAATTGGTTGAAAAAAGATTGAAATTTCTATAATGTTTCCTGTGAAGTTCAAAACCGACAAAAATTCAATAGAACAAAAACAGGCTGTCGTTTGACTACACATGAATAATACCACAAATTTCAAAACTCGTTCAATTGATTAAAGCATCGTCAGTTGGCAAACATATACACTGCATGGACAACGCATCAAAATAGGACTTTTTTTCATCGAAATTTCACGATGAAGCCAGTCATCTTCAGCAGTGAAATGCACAGAATCGATTAAAAAAAATTTAAAAACTTGCATGATATAGACAGGGCTACTCGAAAAACAGTAAAAAAAACAGAACGTAACTTGTTTGAACGCAGCATACACATTTGAAGGCACTATACATACACCCAGTGTGCTTGGCCTAACTCTGGAGGCCGCACCAATTTACTAAGTCATCTGAAAACACGGTAAGAATTTCTCCGCGTCGACGGCAGAATTGTGCGGCAGTCGTGGCGTGGTCTATTGCTCAACCAACACAGTCCATTCTCATTTTAATTAGATGCCCCGACGCACAATGTAGTGATTAAAAGTTGTATCGGAGCGCAGAACACTTTTCGCAGCTCTGAGGAGGAAGGAAGGCAGGGGCAGAGGGAAGGACGCAGTGCATGGCCTCCTACTCTTTTGCTGCCAGTCTTCGAATTGAGGCACGGAATTTCTGAGTAAATGCGCTCTACTTACGTATGTATCTCTCTCTCTATATACAGGGTGTCTCAAAAAAATGTACTCATCCTTTAACCGTTGCTAACATGCTGTCTTCTTTGTGTTGCAGGTGTGAGGTTCGAACCTTTGCGAACATGATTCTTTAATCACATTTAATCATGTTCGCAAAGGTTCGAACCTCACACCTGCAACACAAAGAAGACAGCATGTTAGCAACGGTTAAAGGGTGAGTACATTTTTTTTGAGACACCCTGTATATATGGAAATGTATAAAGAGATATATAAGACGTTGAAGCTCAAACTAGTATAAATTGTGTAGCTCTATAGAGGTCTCTGTAATGGATTGAACTTCAAAAGCAGAGATCAATTATTATGATAATATAAGGATTACATTTTACACGAACGTCCTTCTAGAATGCGACTTCTTTTCGTTATTGACTGCTCGAAAGACCCAAGTTTAAATCTGGAGCTCCAGCTTAGCTCTAAAAATGGTAATCTCGGCTCCGCGAGTCCAAAAGTTTACTGATGCGCTTTTTCGTTGTTTCAATTTTTTGCGAATAAAGTCAAGATTGTAGAAAAAATATCTTTAGCGAATGTATTTATTTATCATGCACGTCAATACTCAGCGAAAAATACGCCGTGTTTCGTAAACAATTCACTCTAACTTCTGCATTGCATATATCCTTTTTTGTGACGTGTTGCTAACAAAGTCACTTACACGTCAGTATCGTACAACATAAGAATAAGCACATCGATCGTGCGCCCCAGGGGAAGAGAGGGGGAAGTACACAATGACTTCGAACACAATGCCCTGCCAAGTGAACAACGACACCTTACGCGTGTCAACACGACACGCACACTTATTGCCATACATGTTTTATAACTTCAGCTGCCCTGTACTTAATAGGTTATGAGAGACCGATAAATTTGACGATATTCTGCATGTAGATTTACTTCCGCTACAGCGAGGAACAACTTCTCAGAATAAAATGGTCGGCCACAAGTTCACCTTTTAACAAAGAGAGTACACATCGACCGACACGAGCGCAACCAGACTGTATGGCACTGTGTGATCCATTAGTGCACCACCGTCCTGTGTACAGTTCTTGTATCTCCAAGGCACTCTACAGCTCACACAACCTCAAGACTGTGTATTGATTGGGCATAGCATTTCACTGCAATATTTCTGCCAGCTGCTTTTTAACAAATGGCACTGAAATGAAACATCATTTGGAACAATAACTTAACACGTTTGTTGCGATTGCCTAGCCGGTGCAAATCTTTACTTTGTACACATAATCACTAAAAGACTTGGAAAAAATTACAGAACCTAACCTAAGTGACCCACCGGTGGGTTGTATCGCAACAAACGTGTTAACACCAGCCAGACGTGTTTGCAAGATGATTACTATGTACAGGGTGCAGCAACATAACTACCTTTTTTAAAGAAAGATCCTTTCAATAAAAGAAAAGTTATGTTGCCGCACCCTGCATAACTAACTATGCGTTTGACTACCAAGCAAGGCTAGACTGAACTTCTGACAACGGATTGACTTCAACGCACTGCAATTAGTAAATTTTTTACTTGCTACAGCTGATGCCGTTACGATAAGATGGTTGTACGCGTACGTACAATCAAGCTGAATAAATGACATTAGCCAAGTGTTTTTCACGTTGGCTCAGAAGAATAAAAATGGAGAAAGCAAGAATAACATGGTCGCTACATGGCGTTTGACTTCAGAGACGATTGTAAAAGCTGTGGAAAGACTTTCAAAAGACAGGATTAAATTTCCACACGTATTCTCGTATCATGTCCTTCCTTGCAAACACGCACTTCAAGAATACAAGCGATGCAAGCATGCAGTCCGCACTTGCCAACAACAAACTCTAAAGCACCGACGATGCGGAAACATAAAAGGAGAGATATATAGGGCTGTGGAGCTAAGCCTATTATCAAACGTGAGATTACAGACGACGCAGCGCAAGCATGCTACTTATCCAGCAATATCCGTGAACGGCAGCTTCGCAGTTAAGCGTTATCACTGTGCCAAAGTTCACGTACTTAATGCCTCCATGAATGAGCTTAAGGTCTCGATTTCTTTGTACAATTCGTTGGCCTCACAGTCCAGCACCAGGCCTAGATTTTACTCTGCTCAAGATGGTAGGTTGTACCACCCACCGATGTGTATCACAGTGCAACAATTACACACCCACTACCTGTAAAATCTGCTTGTTCTAATTGTTATAGTTTGGCATCACGAATTGTTGTCGTTTTACACGAAAAAGGCTTTTTATGGAAGTACTCGTTGGCTAGTATCGAAGGATCTTTGCATCCATGTACACTCACAACCTTGGAGACAACACTATAGTTGATATGTAAATATCATTCATCATTTTCTTTTCTTATTATAAATCCACGTAGTATTTTAAGAGACATAGAACCTAGATACACTTACTAAAGAAGTAGCGCTCATACATACTCTACAATTCTGATGTTCAAAAACAATGACTGTGGAAATCCAATGAAATGTCAAAAACGTGCTCACTAAACACCTACAAAAATAGTCATATTTTACTAATTCATGTTATATAATTAATATTAAATTCAATACAGCTTGCTCAAATACCATCAATTTATTACATAATGGAGGCGCTATTCCGACAGCTCTTACAAGATAGCCACTACTGATGAGACATCGACAAAATACACACAGTGAGCAATAAGCAGCAACCGCTGGTATACAATTCATAAAGTTCATTTCCTATTTTTTCTATTGTTTTGTACTTGGAAACATTCGCTTAAGCCGACGAAGTGAAATTTAAGTTTGTCACCTGAGGTTATCAGAGAGATGAACACGTTATAGATATTTATTCAATATCTCGAGTTATGAACACACACGTGAAGCTCCACTTCATAACTAACCCTATTAAACGAAAATATTCCTTTAAGAATTCAGTGGTTTCCTTCATTATTAATGCAAAATGAACGCTCGCATACGTCATTCATGCCCTACAAGAAAATTACTCCTTCGAGTCAAAATGATCACTACACAAAAATACAGTACATCATTATGGGCTACGTTACATTGAAGGTATAAAGTGCTTTGTATGGAACTACAGGCCAGCCAAGTAAACATCTTGCAGTGATAATACACCTGCAAAAGGGTCTTGAGATCAATACCCTTACAGGGGACCTCATAAGTAATGCAACTTCACAGTCGTACCCACAGTCCGCCGGTACTAGTGGTCACGGAAGGGGCTTAGGCTTGGAAGTAGAATGGGTTACGATGATCATTAACTCGTTGTTCACAGTTAGAAAACAAAGTCATAGTATGAGTGTTTGTGTACGGGTACATAATGAACGTTCGCTTGGACGTGATCTGAAAGCATGCCTGACTTACAGCGAAAAGTCTCAAAAGCGCACCTAGTCAAGGGTTTGTTTCAGGTTCATTTGTTTACATCAAATTTGATGTGAGGCTTGAAATTGACGTTACTAGGTATACATGATCTCCGGCAGAGTAATTATTACGAAACCTCAACGTCACCCGAATCCTTCGTAGAGGAGTTCAAAAATATGCTCGTTCACTGATACTCCTGTTCAGTTGACCTCATTGACTAAACATTCACGAGAAAATCATGCTTGTCTATGCATAAAATAACATAAAATGATCGTTGCGTAACGTTATTTCGGACAGAAGATGCCTATGGAAGCTTTATAAGGATTCTGGAGTGCTTCCAGGCAAAAATGGTGACGGTTTCACACCCAGAACGCGAAAACAATGCGCTTGGATAATTTTTAGATTGATGAACTAACAAAATGTTGCCATCATGTGGAAGATGCACATTCAAAAGCGCCACCATTATTCACAAGCCCACAGACCACAAAGCCAGTTGTAATTACCTTCCTTTGGTCTTCAGAAGAAGAAGTCTAGGATTCAACCTGCCGGAACTTGGTTTAACAAAAGCTGCAATAGGCAATTTTAGTCACGCTCGTGCTCACTGCATCGCTGGTGGATGCAGACACGCAGCAGTTAGTGTGTATTGCCTCCTCGTTCCTACGAAGGACAGCAACCAATAGGATATCATACAGCAATACAGGCACGTGACTCAACATCTTCTCCTTCTTCAATAAAAAATGATATAGGTAAATACTGTATGATAATGAAAAAATAGAATACTTGCACTAACAATATTAATGATAATAATATTAAGCAAGATAATAATGATAATTAGAAATATTAATACTATTAGTAGTGTTAAAAAATAAAAAATAGGCATCATACTAGTATTAAAATATTCTCAATCATTAAACCGAACTTGTATGAACACCAATAATAGTAATTATCTCCACAACATCAATATCGACAGTAATAACAATAACAGAACTAAAACAAATATTATAAAAATAATAACACTGAAGGCCTTAGAAGCCGATGTACGACCAAACAACACTACACAGCAATCAACTCCGTACAAAACTCATTTAGCACACGTTTGATGGTCTGAACGAACATTCAAATTCCAAACCGTCAATGTGGGCTTCTGAAAGAGAGGAGTTTATTGATGTTTTATGTCTTTCAAGGGAATAGGAAACTTGTTGAATAAGTCTATTGTACGCACACTTGTTAAGATAAAAAAAATACGGAGTTGCGCAATGCCTATCTAAATTATGCCCTAGTGAATTGTTCCACAATGTCAGCTTAACTTACACGGACTAAGACTAAATTTTAAATGAATGCTCTAGAAACTCAACGATCAAGTGAGAAGCAAGACCAAGCTTAATTTATATTTTTGAACTTAAATACAAATAGACAAACATAAGTAATCCAAAAACAAAATATGTCAAAGGTTTCTTTCGAATTGAAGGTTGTAGGTATATTTCTGTAAATAATCTTTGCAGTGCACAAGTGTAGGACGGTGGCAGGTAAACAGATCACACACGCACGTACGAGTACACATCTGTGTTTTGAAATGTGTCACACAAACTGTGCATGTGTAGACATAATTAACATGTATAAGAGGTGAACCAAGTACTGCTTCGTTGAGTGCACATCAAATACAAAATGTCTCCATTTTATCGTATTAAACTGGAGTCGGGGCCTCGGCAAGTTAACTACTATTGTCGACAAGCACAGTTTTCCCAGCAGCAGAATGTGACTTCACAATTTCCATAATTTATTTTTTATTTTTAGTGCTGAGATAAACAGCGTAAACTATTAAACATATTCTTCATATAACTTGAGCAGATACGAAAAGAAAACTACGTGAAGAAGTAAGAAATAGTGTACGTATAATACAAAGTACATAATGGACAGGTAGACGTACAGTATGTACCTGTCCATTAGCTTAAATATCGACAACATGAAGCGAGAAGTAGGCAATTCAACTGCAGGTGAATTCAAGCTTGTCTCGTACTTTTGGACACTTAACCACCACAGCGACACGGTAACCTTTCCAGGCCCCGGAAGGACGCAGTGTATGTATGCCAGGAGAGTTGTGTGTTGCGCATGACACTTCACACACGTGGCGGGCATCCAACAAAACGAGAATGTTTAATAGTGGTGGGATTGCAAACAGTCGCAACCCTCACAGTTGAATCCCTTACCAAGTACAGTTCCTAATTGATCAGCGTATAAAAATATCTACACGTAGCTACTTTACTTTGAGTTAGAAAAGAGTCTTGGAAGCAATCCAAAAATGAACCAAACAGCTTGTTCCTGTAGCCATATTATACGTCAGTATAACAATTAAAGAACGAGTCTAGAATTTCAAGAAAAGTGCGGTGCAAGCCTCCACATACATAGTATGAGCATTACTACCAGCAGAGCATACACCGTTCGATTATACATTTACTCATGACTAATCGGTAGTACGTAAGAATATATGCAGACACAGGTAGAAGATGACAGCAAAATCATTTGTTGAATGACGATCGATGTTTATCTGACCCAGAGAGAATTGTTCTTATCTTGAGAGCAAAACGTTTACCACACAGATATTGTAATCTGAAGTCCACACAAAGAAAAGTTGAGTACATTTAACATGGTGTATAGCAGTATTGACCTTCGATGTGTAACGGTTTTACAAAAATTTAAAACTCGATTTTCAAGTAAACAAAATAAAATAACATGGGAAGAGTAATGAAAACACCAATGCAATAGAAACACTTCCAACAATTAAAGGGGAGCATCTGACTGGCATCTAAACCACAGAAAAATATAAAAAAATAACACAAACGAAGAATTTTAGTATAGGGAAGAAGAGTATCAGCCAGAAGTCTACTGCTCAACTTAAAACTTCACAAATTCAGGGATCAAATCTGAGAAAGGTAGAGAATTCGACTGAAGTATGGACAGGATTTTGAAACAAGAACTTCTGAAGTGTGAAGTCAGAAACTCAATACTTCCATACACTGACACTTCCGAATTTTTTCTCTACACTTACCGACCTCCAGCTTGAGCTTACTAACCTGGAGCTCGACTGGACGATCTTCATCATGAAGTGGAGGTAGCTTAGCTTGACTGATAGTACAGTAACCTTAATTCTGCCCTAATAACAAGGTACACAGAGTCAAGCACCATCCAATTCTGAGTATTATGGAGCACAGGAACTCCAGTAATTCGATGCCTCCCACTGAGGCACAAAGAAACTAATCAGAACAGCTTGATCAATACAAAAAGTGATCACGAAATCAAGCCTCGAGTGAAACTCTGAACAGAACACGGAAACCTGTAGTTAAATACAGCGAGTTGGTCCTCATTTATTAGAGCTTTAATGCAACGAAAAAACTCGCAACAAAAATTATCTCATCACCGAGAGTAGATATCCAATCAAGAATCCAAGAAAGTTATTGTTCTAGCTTCTCAGTATTTTATTATGCCCATTCCTAAACGTATCGATTGTTATACAAGTACCAAAAAAGAATTCATTAAAAACAATCTTTGACGAAAATTGGTCGCGGTATGAAAGTTTGTAGTGAACAAATGAGGAATTCATCATAAATTAGAAGCACTTTACTCTTGTTTGAGCGGAAAAAATACTTCATCAAACAACACCATGCACAATAAGAATAAATAATTTACTATGAACGCAGAGGCTGAAATCTAGT
Organism: Trinorchestia longiramus; assembly: GCA_006783055.1. NCBI lineage: Eukaryota > Metazoa > Arthropoda > Malacostraca > Amphipoda > Talitridae > Trinorchestia > Trinorchestia longiramus. The sequence continues at coordinate 252,638 of VCRD01000518.1, forward strand.
TGTAAGAGACTTAGAACGCGATTTCCTTCAACGGCAAGGAGGCAACAAAGCATTAAGATGAATCATGGTGAGTGTTCCTAGAAGTAACTTTTTGTTTCTACACGAAACGAATACATTTGGACGTGTAGAGAACAAGTCAAAGAGTTACAGCACGAAGTAAAGCTGACGAAGGTACGAGGGACATTTATCGCAGACCAGAAGCAGCTGTGGACAACACAGCATGACCAGCACTAGTGTGCCAGAACCACTTTATGGCAGTCCTAGCAATGAAATGTAAGCACCACAGCAGCAATGCCGCAGTAGTACCACAGCAGCAGTACAGCACCACCGCAGCAGCAGTACAGCAGCAGTACAGTAGTAGTACAGCAGCAGTACAGCAGCAGTACAGCACCACTACAGTAGTAGTACAGCAGCAGTACAGCACCACTACAGTAGTAGTACAGCAGCAGTACAGCACCACCGCAGCAGCAGTACAGCAATAGTACAGCAGCAGTACAGCAGCAGCGAGGGAGAGGAAGGAAGGAAGTGTGCGCGTGAAGTCTCGCCTAAAGGGGCACTGAGGGCAAGCAGCTCCAGGGTACAACGGACAGTGTGGTGTCATCACACACCACTGGCGTGTGGTGTCATCACACGCTCACACCAGTGGTATGTAATGTCATCGCTTGCTTTAATAACGTAACATTCGATGATTCTCAAAAATAAAGCAAACAGAACATTTAGTTATCAGGAGTTGTTGGAGGCCGTTACAGTTTCTTAAATAAAAAACATTTTAGTAACAAAATTGCACCATCACTTGTTTTAAGAATTGGTCAAGGCCAGACAGTTACCAGATTAGTTACCAATAATGACATCGAATAGCAGTGCAAGATTTGAACATTGTGAGCCGCGCTGAAAAAAGAAGACCCCGTGAATTCCCTTCATAAGTGTTGATTGAGGAGACAGATTTTGAATAGGGAGGTATTGAATAGACAGATATGGAATAGGGAGATATTGAATAAAGAGATATTGAATAGGGAGATAATGAATAAAGAGATATTGAATAGGGAGATAATGAATAAAGAGATATTGAATAGGGAGATAATGAATAAGGAGATATTAAATAAGGAGATGTTGAAAAGGCAGATATTGAATAGGAAGATTTTGAATACGCAGATATTGAATAGGGAAATATTGAATAGGGCGACATTGAATGAGGAGATGTTGAACAGAGAGATATTAAATAAAGACTTCCATAAAATGTACGGTGGCTAGAAACTCGAAGTCTCAACTGACGCTGTAAAGGAAGCCACACATTTCTTACGGTGGACATTCACGGAAGCAAAACGCTTTGCAAAAGTGCGGTGGAAGCTGAAGCTTTTACACCACAGCCGCAATTATTGCTCAGGGATCGGGAGACCGAGCCGTTAAATGGAATGCCAGACCGAGGGTTCTTGAGAGCCCGATAAAGATAAGGCGATGGTCGACAACAACACAGCGTGGAGCGCTTAATTCCACACGAGTGCGACGCGGTGTGGCGGTGGAGGCTATCACGAGCATGAGGTCATTCCGTGTGCGCACTGCAGAGTCTCGCACGCACTCTCCCGAGGCCGCGATCGCCATGATGAAGGCATGCATCTTGTGGGGCATGCGTGAACACTTCAATGCTCGAGCACAATGGAGCAATCATGTCTTCCTGGCATGTTACAAACCTCAACACACGTAGTGTAAGGAATAAAACACGGTAATGGTGATCAAAGTATCGCTTTTTCTCAGATAATCACAAAAACAGCAGAATCTACCCTTTACAGAGTATTCGGCATCCAACTTGGGTAGCAGCCCAAGATTTGACCAAACGGCTTGTTTCCATTGCCTTATTCTTTTCTATTCTATTCGATAACTAGTTAAGCACTCGTGGACACAAATTCCACCGCTGCAGTAAACCCAGACCAATAACATTAAAATCAACACAATTTTAGGTCAATTATTTTTCACTTGAGTGCGAAATAAGAAGAGTAGGAACAAACTTTGTTCCGTAACACCTGTTTTCATTCAAAATTTCCAATTAAATATAAGAGAAGGAAAGAATGCTACAATGTCACTGATCAATGGTGCGAGTACTGGTTCGTTTCATGCATGATAATTATTTACTTAGAACACGTGAGATAACGTGAGTACTTTCAATCTTTGACGCAATGTTCCACAAATGCCTACTTTATGCATTTCATGAGCAGTCTCCACCACTGAACAATTCACTTCAGCCAATTACCTGAAAACAAAAGTTGAAGGTACCCATGTAAAGGTTCATGCACAGAAAAAGGAAGATTCATGAGGTCAGAATCTATTTACTAGATAAACAACCGCTGCCAAAATTGGACCCAAGGAGCACCCATAAATCACAAAAGTGAAGCTAATTAAAATAATTATAACTGCCATGTCAGTATTATCATGACTCGTAAACATGCACAAGTCAAGAAAGATTACTGACCCAAGGCTGATTAAACATTTCAGAATGGAAGTACACGACAAATTCATGTGAGACATCAGAAATTAATATAATCAAGAGTCACACGGGTGGAAAAACGCATGTCAAAGAAATATCATAAAATATTTATGGATTTTTCAAGAATTGACGAAAATCAGCTTCATTCTTCCATAAAATTTGATGGAGAGTTACACTGAACACAAATTTCCTTCAAAGGAAGAAACGCAACTAAAAAACACTGGTAGTGATTGTGACAGCATATTTTAAGCCCCGCATCCCTAACGATACCAAAACCTCCTTGCTTACGAATGTCAAACCAATGAAAAAGAGCACACAACAATAAATAATCAGCATTGTAATTTTACGCCGAAAAAGTTAATGCACACAAAAAAGTTTGTAGGTTTAAAAGGCAAATCGTATCGTAGAAAAAACGTGCTTAGAGTTCAGAGTAAAAGAATCTACGGAGAATGGTCGCTACGTTCAACTAACTTTGATCATAACTCCACGGAGAAATTGAGTAGTATTTGACTACGAGCCAGTCTTGAAGAAAACAGCCTGGATGATACATGATGACAGATTAGTAAGTTTTCTTATGCAAGCCATTGAGTGACTTTTCTGACACAACAGATACATTGAAGAGAAATTTAATAACCATCTTGAAGTGAGATACTTATCTTGATTATTATTAGAATAGAATGAGGCTATAGGAACGAACCTTCTGGCCCATTCTTGGGTCGGATAATTACTTCGATAATTATTCGGTTGTTTTACCCAAGTCCCATGCCGTATTTCTAGCCGCGTCAACCATGTCGGCAGCGGGATTCGAACCCGGGTCTTCCCGCTCGAAAGCAGACTCGCTCACCAGTCGACCAAGCTGGTGGTCAGGTAGGGATACTTATTTTACATCGTCACAAGTCCGCCAGGCTCGAGTGCACGATGGAGTGGACGATTATTGACGATGATTCGTTGATTGATCAGAACACACTTTCATCAATGAACTGAATTTGAATCCATATTATTCCTAATGAAAGAAATTATGCGTTCATACGTCAACTTTTGCTGTGGTTTCGTGAAATATAAGATAAAAAGGGAAAATAATGAATTACGGTTACGTGAGAGTACAAGCATCACATTTATTACGATAAATAGTTTTACATCAACTACAGAGGAAATCATAAGCAGAGTTGAGTACACCATGGTACGCTAGAACAGTACAGAGTACCACATAGCAGCCAAGAACCGTAACATAATTAGTCATACAGCAAAATATTTCATCCAGAGAAAAGGATTGTATAAAATAATCTGCATCTCTAAAGCAAGATCCAATTATTACTAACGTGAAAATGGAGACAAAATAACTTTAAAACTTAATTCGGTTGTATACTCGAGTGTACCTCATTTAGTCGTACGAATTCACACAACGAGCTAAAACAAAATAGACTCTTACGTGAGCAAAGCGCACGATATACGATTTTCAGAAACATCAGGTACCCGAAAGAGTTCGTGCGCTGTATTGAATTCTCATAATTCGCACGAACTTTTCCAGGTGCCTGCTATAACGCCAGACTTTGGAGGAAGCAAGACTGCACATCTAGACAGGAGTTTTCTCCTCAGACAAGCCCACATTGTAGGCAGACACGCCACAATTCGAGGCCTCCCAGGCATGCGGGTGCTGGAACAGATAAACAGTGCGGCGTACAGCAGGTGCTGGTGCTACTAACAACACTACTAAGCTTGCACGGCCGCTCTTCAGGAGTTGTTTTGTGCGTTGTAGTACGGAATTATCATTAAACTTAACTGACTTATTACTAGTACCTTTTTCAGCTGTAATAGCAACTTCATGAGTAATTGCACTAACTAGCTTTTGTTTTTCAATTAGGAGGACGATAGTCAATCTGACTGAAATGATGACTTCAACCATGAAATGTAACGAGATCTTAAAATTATCCGGTTTAAAGTCAATCAGTTATCAGTTTCATTATCAGTGCATTTACTAAATCTATATGAATGCATTAATTTGAAAAACCAATTGAAATCTAAGCGGGAACACCGCGAAACACCGACCAAAATATTTCTTACAGAAAAGAATAGTAAATCCCATCTTCGACAATTTATAATGGATGTACATTATGTTGAAATTTTAGGAAGGATTCACCTAATCTTAAAACACGCTCTATGTTGTCATAGCTCCTACATCCCTCACTCTCCTGACATCCAAACCAGCAAACACACAATCCTAAAGCCCATTCACAGCAGCATTTCTTGCTCTCTTTCTTCATCTCGCGTGAATATTTGCTTTAAAATTCAACAATGACAGTATTCAAGTTAACACGTTAAGTGCGGTTGCCTAGACGGTGCAAATATTTACTTTGTACATACAATCACTAGGAAGCTTTGAAAAAATTACAGAACCTAACCTGAGTGACCCACCGGTGGGTCATACCACAATGAATGTGTTAAAGAAACGTCTGAACAATATGCAAGTTGATCAGTCCACACATAACTACAAATATGTAAGTATATGACTCCTTCTTAACCCTTTCGATCCGGCTTTTGCTCTCTATTGGGACATATATATCCCAACAGGATCGAAAGGGTTAAAGAAATGTAAACAGAAAAATATGCTTGAGAAAAACAAGTCCTCGCTGTACACAGTGTCATCCATATAATTGCGATATCAATACTTGCACATACTGAGCAGCTAGTATTGTGCAGCAATATAGAGGAGTAGCACCAGGGTTGGGCTTTAATGTACATGATGGCAGGAGCGAGAGCACAGTGTCATCCACATAACTGTGCCGTCAATACTTCCACATACTGAGCAGCTGACATTATGTAGCACACAGAGCCCATGAAGACAGGAAGGCCAGAACCCTCCAGTATCCGAGCGTGGTGACGCTGTGTTCCAGTACCATGAAGCCCCTCCTCCGTCCGCCCTAATTGCGTGCCCTTATCGCTCCCTGCAATTGCGCTCCTCTTTTCCTCCCCCTGCAGTAGCAAGTCCAATCGATAGGGCACCCTAGCCCCTTTCTTGCCCACTCCTTCTATCAAGAGTACCGCTTCCCACTACCGCGTCCCCGCCAGCCGCACGGTAGCTTAACCCTTTAGCGACCAAGTGGACTATTCGGTCGCCTTTCACGGTCTTTGGTAGAATTGTTCTAATAATTGAACAGTGAGCAATATGAGGTTGCTACTAGGTTTGAACGCGGCGGCATGTTACAGCGTCGTTCTTTTGGCTGCCTGGCTCTCAGCATGCTTCATTGCATCAGTGTACAGACGGTCTTTGTGAGCTTAAATGTAGAAACTAGAAAAACAAATTGGTCGCTAAAGGGTTAAACTCAGTTACACTCACGGAAAGTTAGCTTCAACACTGAGTACTGCAGGGACACCTAGGCTCCAGCTCACTGTCTCACAACCATTATGCTATTCATA
>VCRD01000519.1:0-13544 GCA_006783055.1 Trinorchestia longiramus
CAACTTGGAACCAGCTGCCAGAAAACATAGTTTCTGCTGGCACTGTGAACACATTCAAAAATCGTCTCGATAAATTTTGGATTACCCCCCAGTATTACATCCTACTAACTATATGTCCCTAACTCCTTAAGGCTAATGTATGATTGAGATAAATACTCGTGACATAAACGCCTGTGCGTGAGTGATATGTGTGCACATGACTAAATTGACTTACGTGGTTAAGGTGTACGTGCATGACTGATGGATTTACTTTAGACGGCATGGGACTTCGGTAATGAACCAAGAATGGACCAAACGGCTCGTTCCCATTGCCTTATTCTATTCTATTCTATTCTAAGCATTGTATTGTGGATACCAAAAGCGCTGGATCACGATAAAACACGCCATTTGTTCCGTTATTAACTTTCTTCTCCTACGCGGCCATGTTATCGTTAAGAAAAATACAAAATGAAAGTTCTGTATGTATTCAAGAAAAATATTCTGATTTTGATGGTACCACGGGTAAAACTGAAAAATGTATTTATTTCATTGATCCTTAATTTTCTTACTTTTGAATCAAGGAATTTTAACGGATATTTTCTCGGCCATGTTATTGTTAGATAAGATGCGTAATGGAGGACCTGTATATATTAATGAAAAGTATCCATTTAAAATACAATAATTCGTCGTAAATCTTCAATGCACTTATCGTTATAATAATTTCAAATTAGTCAAATCTAAATCATGGAATTTCCACGGCAACTGGCTGGTATACTATACAAATTACTGTATTTAATGAGTAGCTATACGCATACATTTCCAAGAAATTGAAAATGCATTTCCAATTCGAATATATCACTTTCACTTGATGTAATTGTTCATTATTTCATTCCCTCATAATTTAACTAGTTCGAAGAACAAATAATTCACGTGTAAAATCTCACACTATAAAGGTATTCCAGTTTTTTTCAGTCAACTTTTTTCTTAGTTCTAATTCCATGTCTTGATAGCAATTTAGCATCTCACAGTTGAAATCCATGGATCGCAAGTTGTTCCTACATAGTACGTGACACATTTACTTCAGATAATTGTACCGACCAATGAAAAAACATCATTTGTTAAAACTTACCGTGGTTAGCTTGGAGGTATCGTCTCTAGCAGCAGGGATGGACAGAGGTGTATCCTGCGGAGAAAATAACATCCATCATAATCACAACTCATGTTACTCTTCTTATTTCTACTTGCACGAATGAAGCAATCATGACAAACACAAATGGAAGAAATGCATTGCCAAAAAGTCAAATCATTTACATTTTGTTATGTGTACCACGTAGAAATAGAAATAACCAACAAAGTTATTTGTAAAAAATGATAATCTACGATGTTGAATTTTCCTCTACTCGTGTTTCTTGATAATCTCATCTGCTGGAAAACCTTGCAAGGAGTATTTAATCACCGTTTTATTCCACTTATACACTTTTATTTGGTTTACCCATTGTTAGTTATATGTCAAATCGATATTTGAGAGAGGGTTCATGCCACGCTGTTAATTAAAAGTGGAAGCATGCAAATGCCCTTGATAAGCTCAAGTTAAGAAGGAGCAATGAAACTATAAGTCAAGCACAAAATTACACGACTGAAGTTATCCTCTTGATTATGAAGTAATCATGATTTCCATCCTCAGGGTGTATGAAAGATCATCACGTACGGAGCAATGGTCTTATCACTCACCCTAAATGCAATTGAACGACCTTTATTGCGTGAGGAACCTTATCTTTGTCAACAGAATTAGAATTTTGTCGTTTAAGATTAATAAAAAGAATTCGTGGTCAGAAAGAAAGAGAAATAATTCATAATAAAAAAGAATAAGAAATAATTGATTATGAGAAAGAATAAGAAATATTTCATAATAAAAAGAAAATGAAATAATTCATTATGAGAAAGAATGAGAAATAATTCATAATAAAAAAGAATAAGGAATAATTAATAATAAAAAAGATTAAGAAATGATTCATTATGAGAAAGAATGAGAAATAATTCATAATAAAAAAGATTAAGAAATGATTTATTATGAGAAAGAATACGAAATAATTCATTGTAAAAAAGAGTAAGAAATAATTCATTAAGAGAAAGAATAAGAAATAATTCATAATAAAAACAATAACAAAAATCTCAAATTATAATTAGAGAACATAATTTGTAGCCGAACACATGAGACTTGATTCATGACATATATGTACAGACGCTAAGAGTCTGTATTGTCTTTCATTGGATAATCTAAATTTTAAATCACTCCCACAAAAGTTAAGATCAACATTAATCATGCTCAAAGATTACATAATATGTTTCTTTTTCTCTTATAGCGTAAGGTTTTTCACAGTAAACTCTGACCTGTGCCATTGCTGTGCAGAGAAGAATGAAACAGACGCAAAGTTTCCAACCGCCGACGCCCATGTTGATGAGAACTTCTTTGTTCTGTTCCCTGAAGTCGACTGATGCACTTCTCAGTGTTGAGCTTCCACCTCTACTACTACAACACAGGTGTGAGCTACCATCGGTAGGAAGACGCACGTTGCATGCAAATCAAAATCCGATCATACTTTGCCACGTGTAACAGCGATGACGAAATAGTAAAATACCATTCAGATACTGATACCTGGGCAGGTAACTGTACCACTAGATGTAAGTTTCCATCGTCTCTTCATTTTTTGTACACAACTCACATTTTCTCCCAACTAATGAAGATACTGTTTTTAGGATCATATTACGCTTTCGTGAACTTATGTTTCATTTTTTGAAAATATTACAAGACCAGCGAAACATGCAAATATTTTACACAACTTGTGAATTTCCTATAGGATTATTTCTGAACACTTTGTACAATGAACTAAGAGAGTAGGAATTCTTGTGTCTGTACCATATGACAGTTGCTAAATTTGCTACTGCTTGACAAGTGTAAAAATTTAGAAGGTAAATATTATGTCAATGGGTCTTTCAAAAGCCCTCTTCAATTTAACTATATTAGCGGTTGAAATGCAAATACACAAATATTTGGAAACATTTACGTGAACATATGAATGATTCAAGTACAGTTGAATTAAAATTTACTGAAAATTTCATTACCCTGTTTATGTGTTCGCTTCTCTAGTGAACTATACAATATTGCAGCTCAGTGTTCTAAGAACCCTGATCCTCAAGCTGTTACATTGGTTGCGTAGTCTCTTTTTGTTATCATGGTTCACGATGCTCTTCATGAACGCTGCTCTCCTCAGGTGTTGTCGCTTTCCGTACCTCCTCTCATTTCTTGCTGCTGTTCTCTTACCTGCTCTCTGTCACCTCTAGCAAACAGCTTCATGTTTTATTTCTCCTTTCATTGTTCAGTAAATTTTTACGAACAGTTAAATTTCACAGAAACGTGTGTTGTAGATATGTGAACTAGGATATCGATGTAGAGCCAGCAAAGAAGTGTCTGGTTTAGATCTACGATGCAGGGCCCTGATGGCTCATATAACATACCTCTCAATCAGTACGGTGTCGTGAGGTATCTCCTATCTATTGAAATGTCATTATTATTATCACAACATAGCTTTGAAAATTAATCGTTTTTTGGTCATTGCATCAGGTGGAGTTCTTTCTTAGTGTGTTCCTTTTGAATATTAAAGCCACAAAGTTTTTAAGAAAAATAAAACCTTGAAAAGTTTCTAGTGGGAACAAAATTTGATCAAACGCTTTATTATGTTCAAGATTTTGCTTCAACAACGTACCACCAGCATGAATATAACCTTCTCTCATACGTAACTTTTAGTCAAGCAACTCGCTAAACTTAGTACATACGTACATGCGTTCAACACGCAGTGCAATTTGTGTGAGGTTGGTTTCTCAAGTACATTTTGTGACCAAATAGTTGATCAATTGCAAATACATATGAGACCTCGAATTTCTTCAATATAAAATAGTTAGCAACCACTAAAGATCACAAGTCGGAAACTGTTCTCAACTGCAGGCATCGTGCAAGGCCTTTCAAAAATATGCATAGCATCAAGAATATTGACAATTTCATGGTATTCGTCTATTAGTCACAGCAAATTGCCCCTACCAGTATGTTTTTTGTCTATTTTCATATGTACTGAAATAGAGAGCTAGCTTTGAGCTCAAAACTTACTAATTAACCTATTTTTAATTTATTGTCACCATGAAATTTCGCGCATATGATAGTAACTGAAATAGTCAAGAAAATTAGCGAGCAAGCTGAGTTGTAAATGAGCAAGGCAATCGTTAATTTCTGAAGAAAACAGTCGTTTGAACAATTAGACATCAAACGTCTTCAAATTTATGGAACATTTTATGAATAAGGAGTCATTATCTCATACAGTATTCTTAGTGATTCCACGAGCAGGTTTTCCATGCTGCATCACGAGCAACACATCAAATAAGGCATTCATTCCCTCTAAATAACCTGACTGTATCCAATGTTAAATTTAATCTGTTGTAGTAACCTAAAAATACTGACTTGAGGAAAGATTTCGTGTGTGTACTTTTTAGGTTACACTTATCATTTTCAACTGTAAAATTTTTACACATGTATGAAGACCGAAAATATTTTATCCCATCGTAATCTATATTTTACATTATATAGTAACAGTCTAATAATATAGTTATTTCTATGTTTAGAAAAGAATATTCATCATTAGTGGATATGTAGCTTCCATAATTTATGTTTTGCTCATATATGTTCATTACGGACAAATGATTTTTGAGAACGATAAAATCTTCAAAAGACAAACTAGTTCCAAATATTTGTTTTGACAAAGCCTCACTGGATAGAGTGAAGTGGTTCGGGTACGAGTCCGAATCATTTGAAGCTCTACGAACTGGAAAATATAGCAACGCTAATTTAACCACCAGCCACCTACAGCTCCACACACCTTTGTTCCACTTGCAAATTGCAGTACTGGAAGATAAAAATCTCGTTCTTGAATTCTTCACTATATTAATAAGTATTTATTCTTTACTCATGTCGACAATCTCGGATTACACAATCGCTAGATAAACCAAAGACACTCTCAAGTATCAAGTTGCAAATTTTAGTAGTCACTGCAGACCCAAATTTAAATATCACAAACTGTTTAGGATTCCAAAGCGTGTACGAAATTCACTGTCACTGCAATACGATCATGGAGAATAAAGAACGTACAATTTATCTGGTACTCTACTGTACGTGTTGGTGAAACCTTGTCAGACATGTACACTGCATGTGTTAAACCACGTGTACAAAACCATGACGCATTCAAAGCATGTGTTCAAACAAGGTCAGTGTGAGATCAGTGCCCAAATGTTCTGTAAATGCAGAAACATCTGCAGTCCAAGCAGCTAACCTGAAACCCTCGTACAGAGAGCTGCTAATGTGGATAGTAAAACCAACAGGATTCTGTATTCAGAAAAGAGAAATCAACATTAGTATATATCATTAGTATATACATATGAACGAACTAAGTAGATGAGACTAAAATTATTAATACGACTGAGGAAAATTGGTGACTTATGAAACAAGATTGTGCATGTTTTGCACAGTTTCATTTCAAAATAACGTTTCAAGTTACGGTGTTGACCAGAATGTTGAATATTCTGTTCATTAGTGTTAAGTCGTATAAAGTTCCAGCATTACATACACGAAATGTTGTTCACTATTTTTATAGAAATTATTGTCTTTCGCAGCCTTTTTTCAGCAGGTTTAGAATAATGAGCCGACATTCAAAAGTTTAAAGTGTGTATAGATTCGTCATTTTGTTTATTGTATTGAAACCTATCGTTGCAAACATTCATGGGACGAACTGATGACATGAGTGATGAACTTAAACTAGAGTATACCTAGATTAATATTGCAAAATCAAATTATTTTTTCCTCTATTGATGATAAATGATAGGAGTATAAATTTTCGTATCTGTTGTAAATTTGAAAATAAGTGGAGTTGTTACATGTTAGACTTTACATTTTGTGTACTCAAGTAGTCTTGAAATCTAGAACGAATGCTTGAAAAAATGTGCAGTTATTTCGTAATGATGCTCGCTCATTGAAGAGTTTTAACGCTGATGATCTAGGCTTCTAAATGTTCAGTCATGGCCACAAATATAGAAATAGTTATAACATTAATTATTAAAGAAATAAACGTAGACGATGACCAATAAATGTATGTAAATACAAAACACTTGATGTTAGGCAAATCAGTGTCAAGGTTTCTATTCATCGTGCGAAAACTCAATTATCAAAACGAATATAATATGACAGCTTGCATGTATTTAACAAACTAAATATTTCTTTAATACGCCTAAAAACATTTCAACAAAGGTTAGTGCCTTTGTTGATCCAAAGTATTTGTGCGATAAAAGGTTATGTTCCATTTGTTAGCAAGTTTTTGACTCACCTTGCCACTTTTCTAAAAACTTTTGCCGTTTACAGTTTAGTTTTAAATAAAAGTTTACAGTAATGCTTCAAAGCAGGAGAAGATCTCAAATTGTGGCTGATTGCAGAAAAAATCGGGCAAAAATGGGAGCTCCACCACCAGCTTGGTCGACTAATGAGCGAATCCGCTTGTGAGCGGGAAGACCCGGGTTCGAATCCCGCTGCCGCCATGGTTGACGCGGCTAGAATTACGGAATGGGACTTGGGTAACCGAATAATTATCGAAGTGATTATCTGACCCACGAATGGGCCAGAAGGCTCGTTCCTATAGCCTCACTCTATTCTACTCTACTCTACTCTACTAAGCAGCGACAAAGAAATATGTAGACTCATCCTACAACTCTGTTCATCCAACATGTAGGGTTGGAAATAATACCAGCATTAAAAGATTGTTTGAATGAGTCCACAACCTAAGGCGACTAATTTCATGTCAAACAAACGAGCACTAGAAATTCTCGCTGGTGCTCAAAAGCACTGGGCAATTTCGTGTAAATGCTGAGAGAAAAGTTCGAGACATTAATAAATATACTGGTGCTCACCAGGGCTCCATTTAACTGCGGAATAAAATCAGTGAGACAAGAAATGATGAAAATCTACTTGCTTCCGCTGAATAACAAATACTTTCAATGAGGAATCTGAGCAAAAGCTTTCACAAAACTTTAATAAGTAAAAATTGTTTCCCTCTCTTATCACAAGTTTGACATTTAATTTAAGGATGTGGTTATGCGAGGAAGATTTAGGTAGTTGGAAATATTTTCAGATGAAAAGCTACGCATAGAATTTGGTCACTTAATTTGATTGAAATTGGCGCCTGAGCCACCACTGGTTTTCGTCTTAACTAACAATCAAATTTTGAAATCGTATTGTATCTAGAAACCGGTCAGGAATCCGAATAATAAATAGAGATACTAGTATTCAATATTTTCTTTTCATATGATCTAGATTTGTTTTATAATACTAAGTTCAGGAGACTGTGAAAACTAGGTTTAGTAAGTCAATGTTTATCCAGTATTAATAATAAAAATACTTTCAAACGATATTCTGTACCAGTACTTCGAATGTATGTTATAATATTTCATTAAAACACTGCTTATGCAGAAAAAATGTTAACCTTCGCACAAATTGATAGATATATAAAAAATAGGTACCTACACTTGATGTCAGTGAGTTTGATCAGTGTAGATTAGAAAGTAAACCAGCTTAAATGTATTTTTGCGTGCACTTGAAGAGCACAGTTTCAGTCTTTCAGAATAATGGTGTCAAATTCCCAAATTTTCAAATCTGTAAACTCATCAGTTCGAAAAAAAATGATTGACCACTGAAGTTTAATTCATAAAACTACTTTTGTATACGTACTTGTTATCAGATTAAGTTATGACGCTACAACCACTGCATTTCATTACTTTATGTTGACTAACGAAAAACACGTTAACATTCTAACCCCTGCACCATCAATGTCATCTCCAGCCTGTACCAAGCTACCCACAATTCTTCACAAGCATTGTAAAAGCCACCACTTGTATTGAGTAGGGAGAGGAACTAAGGTGAACTAGGGTTTCTTTTCAAACGTCGTATTTAGAGTGCTAAGGAAAAACTACACATTGTGTGACCAAGCAGAAGTTAAATTATCGAAATTAGCTCTGCATGTACATGAAATAATTACCTTCGTCTTCAAGGATCCCACCACTCCCACAAATTCTGTTACACAATATGTCGTGATATTCGTAACCCGGAGAGGCTCCTCCGACAGCTGTGAAGCACAAATCAACTGTAGGAAAATAAAACGTGGTACATAACACTAACAAAAATACATTTGAACTGAGTCATACTGCTTGGCGTGCCGGTAGTTTCAATGTTGATACCGATGTGTTGATATATGTAAGGAGATCGTCTGTGAAAGCTAAGAGTCAGTTTGGTCGCTGAAAAATCATTCCAAACTTTATACGATGTCTAAATGAGTGCACTATTGAAACAAAAGATAAATCTGCCAACCATCATACCTGAGTTCTCACGCTGCTGTGTCAAGAGGCAAACATGTTTTGCAACTATTTGAAAAAATAGGCTACACCAGTTGCAGAGCATATATTTTATCCCTTTCATTCATTAGTGCAGGAAAACTTTTATTATCACGTGAATTGCACAGCATCGGCTAGAAAATCTTCAGGTACCAACGTGGATCTATGATGAACACTTCCTCGCCCTCGCAAGAAGCCTCCTTGGGATCATAGAATCCTTCGGTTGCGATCGAACAGACGTTGTTTGTGTATTTGAACATGAGTGATTCTGCAGACAAACACTGTGTTATTTATAGAACAGTATGGGTAAAAACGAATAAGAATTAGATAATTGACACACACAACTACACCAACGCATGTTGGTCGTCATGTTACAGTTCGTTAAAAAAGTATTTTAATAAACACAGAGCAAAAAGCTACATTGTAATTGACCGTTTGTAGTAAGTGTGTGGGTATGCTTGTTTATGCGAATACTTTTTCTCTGTTGTTTAGCGTCTGCGTACAATTTAGGTGCATGGAAGAGAGGTAATTATTACTGTTAACTGCAACCACGCATGGCGCGCTGTGTAGAGGAATTAAGTGGATGTACATTAACTGCATGTAGATGTGCCCAGCCGAGGTAACGAAGGCTTGTCAATGTGACTACACGCCTTCTAAAGACTTTATAATTCCAGAGTAAAGGTTACATCCAATCATGGTTTAGCTTGAGCCAGGCTGTACGACAGATTTATATTGCACGTTCTTCATTTGCTTCATAAATAATACACCTCTACACTTTCTCCTATACTCGGAGGGTCTCTAAAACTTTTGATAGTTGAAAGGTGTGTATTTTTATTGCACATATGTAGAAGAATGGCTTCTGACTTCACTCGTTCCTAAGGCTTTACTGATGAGGGCTTCTGACCAGAACACATCTCAAGGCCTTTTCAATGGCTTGAGCTGAGGAGTTTTGCACGGTTAAACAATCTAAAGCTCTTATACAAATCGGATTTTTATTTTTATTGCATAATTAGACATATTCTTCTGTTTAGAAGGCCTGAGAAGGAACAGAAATGCCCTGCAAAGACCTGCTGAATGGAGTTAACAGTCATTCTCATAACAGAAATTATCACTGCAGATTACATGAATTACAAACTTGCCGTGGTCTATCAAAATAAACAAGATGTCAGAACCCCTCCGGGATTGCAACAAAGTTTACTGACTGATAAGCTACCACTAAATTAATTTTCTGAAAAATATATTGTACATGTTCGAGTCCTATGATGTTCGAGAAAAAACATTAAGGAGATCAATTTTCAGTTACGCTGCAGGAGGTTAAACTATATTTTCTGAAGCTTAACAGAATAATATGAACTCCAAGAATCAATGAAACTTATTTTCGATTAACGTGTTTAACGTGCCTGATTTATGATATAGTATCACCCTTTTTAGCGGATCTTCACCCATGTTTAATTGAGTTTTTATTTCTGTGACTATCATTATTATCAATGAAATATTGTTTCATGCTATTATTGAAATATGAGCTTATTCAATTCTAATCAAACATGATCAGCAATAATTGAGGTGGAAATTTAAACGTCTGTCTATGCTGATTTGAAATACGATGTTTCTTGCTCCAGAAAATGCTTAATGGCATCTTCATGCTCATTGATTCAATGTTGGACTTTTTCACTCGACACGTCGAAAAATTGTGATATTACCTGAAAGTAACTGTTTAAGATGACGTAATAAATTGATTCTTATCTACATCAAGTCCATGAGATTTTTAAGTTCAACAAAAGGCATGTGAGCAGAATACCAATGGATGATAAGATGACCTGTCTACAGAAGCGCAGGTCGGACTTAAAAAAAGTAATGGTAGTCATACTGGACTGAATGACAAAATTTTGGAGGAAGAGGCGAAGAAAATTTTTACTGTAAGGAATGATTGACAGAATAACAAGATTCCAAATGGTATATCAACAAATAGATTGTATTTAATTACAATTTAAACCTGCATTTTGAGGCTTAGTTTTAACTGTACGTGCCTATTTATTGAGTACGCTAGCTAACACTAACAGACAACTAACCATTTTCCTTGGCTTTCATGGCACAATCAATTATGGTTAGAGGCTCTGCAACATCCTCCCAAGTCACTTCTACGTCACTGTCAATAAGATACCGCAGGTACCATTCATTTTCACCGACTTCAATGCCATTGAGAGATCCTTCAACAGTGTTTGCCATCGCGTTGCAGGTTGAAAAAAGGTGAGTTACTCGATCAGATTCCAGAGTATACTGAAATTAGAAGTAAGTACTCATTACCAATAAATTGCGTGAGTAGGGGTGAGGAAATGTTTCCCAATTGTTTTCTTAAATTTTTTAAAGGTAATTCGAGAACAACCATAGTAATGATGTACTTAGTTCTTATTTCAAATTACGGAGATAGAACAAAGAAATTACTAAAAACTTTTTATATCTCTAGTGCAGGAATTGAAAAAAGTAGGAGAATTATGTCCAGTAAAATAAATGTTTCAATAAGAAATCTAGTTCATATTCGGATTACATCTCGTACTGATTTCAAACAAAAGAGAGAAAGCGTATGAAAAAATTGATATGTACAGAGTGTTCGATGAGTATCTGTACGTATATACATATATTCAAAAAATTTAAATTGAATTCCCAGAAGGAATATTTCACTTTCACTCGCTTTAGTCATCAATTATTTCATTCACTTATTATTCCACTTGTTTCAAGAAAAAAATAAGACACGTGTAAAATCGCATCAAATGAAGGTATTCCAGCTTTTTAAGTCATCTCTTTTCATAGTCCTAATTCCATGTTTTGGTAGAAATTTAAGAATTCATAATTGAAAATTAATCGGTTGTAAGTTGTTCAGAGATAATACGCAATAGATCTACTTCGGATAATTGAACCAAGTTATGAAAAACGTCATTTGTTAAAACTTACCGTGGTTAGCAGGGAGGTATCGTCTCTAGCTGCAGGGATGGACAGAGGTGTATCCTGCCGACCAAATAATATTCATCATAATCACAACTAATGTTACTCTTCTTACTTTTACTTGCAAGGATGAAGCAATCATGACAAGCACAAATGGGAGAAATATATTGCGAAAAAGTCAAATCATTTACATTTTGTTACTTGTACCACGTAGAGAGAAAAATAGCCAATAAAGTTGACTATTTTTGGTGCACTTCTCACTGTTGAGTTTCCACCTCTACTACTACAACACAGGTGTGAGCTACCATTGGTATGACGACGCACGTTGCATACGAATCAAAATCCGATCATATTATACTTTGCCACGTTTAATAGCGATGACGAAATAGTAAAATACCATTCAGATACTGATACCTGGGCAGGTAACTGTGCCATTAGATGTAAGTTTCCATCGTCTGTTTATTTTTTTACACGACTCACATTTTGTCCCAACTAAAGAAAATACTGTTTTTAGGATCATATAACACTTTCGTGAACTTATGTTTCATTTTTTGATAATATTACACGACCATTGGAGCATGCTAATACTTTACAGAACTTGTGGATTTCCTATAGTGTTAGTTCTGAACACTTTGTACAATGAACTAGAAGAGTCGGAATTCTTGTGCCTGTACCATATGATAGTTGCTAAATTTGCTGCTCTTGACAAGGGTAATCATTTAGAATGTGAGAATTATATCCATAGGTGTTTTATAAGCCTTCTTAGACTATAACTATATTAACAGTTGAAATGCAAATACTCATAGATATGAAAATATTTATGTCAGCACACGCATGCTGCATTTCCTAAACACAGTTGAACTCAAATTGACTGAAAATTTCATTACCCGATTATGTGTTCGCTTCTCTAGTGAACTATACAACATTGCAGCTCAGTGTTCTAAGAACCCTGATCCTCAAGCTTTTACTTTGGTTGCGTAGGCTCTCTTTTTGTTGTCATGGTTCACGATGCTCTTCATGAACGCAGCTCTCCTCAGGTGTTGTCGCTTTCCGTACCTCCTCTCATTTCTTGCTGCTGTTCTCTTACCTGCTCTCTGTCACCTCTTGCAAACAGCTTCATGTTTTATTTCTCTATGCTTTGCTGAGTAAATTTTTACGTACACTCAAATTTCCCAGAAACGTGTGTTGTAGGTATGTGAATTAGGATGTTTACTTAGAGCCGGCAAGGAAGAGTCGGGTTTAGATCCAGGATGCATGGTCCTGATGGCTCATATAAGATACCTCTCAATCAGTACGGTGTCGTGAAGATCATCTGTCTACTAAAAAGTTATTAGTATTTTTACAACGTAGTTTAGAGAAATTAACTGTTTATCGGTCATTGAAGCAGATGGAGTTCATTCTTGATGTGTTTTCTTTTGAGTTTCAAGCCCATGAAGTTTTGGAGAAAAATAAAACCTTGAATAGCTTTTAGAGCTAACAAAATTTTATTGAACTCATTATTATGTTCGAGATTTTTCTTCAAGAACGTACTACCAGCATGAACACAACTTTCTCTCATACATAACTTTTAGTCATGCAACTCGCTAAACTCAGTACATGCGTTCAACGCGTAGTGCAATTTATATGAGGTTGTTTTGCTCATATATGTTCATTAAGGAAAAACGATTTTTAAGAACGATAGCGTGTCCACAAGACGAACGGGCTCCAAATATTCGTTTTAACAAAGCATCACTGGATAGAGTGAAGTGGTTCAGGTACGAGTCCGAATCATTTAAAGCTCTACGGACTAGAAAATATAGCAACGCTAATTTAACCACCAGCCACCTACAGCTCTACACACCTTTGTTCCACTTGCAAATTGCAGTACTGGAAGATAAAAATCTCTTTTTTGAATTCTTCAGTATATTAATAAGTATTTATTCTTTACTCATGTCGATAATCTCGGATTACACAATGTTGTTGTTGTTTGCCTAGCGGGTCGTCCGGGGCGACTCAGGGGTGCGGCGGAGGCTCGGGTGGGGGTCGGATAGGAGGAGGGAAGTAGGCTGAAAAAGAAGGGACACTGGAGAGAAAGGCTGCCGTGGACACTGGGTTCAGCCAGAGGTCCAGAGGGGTAAGGTGGGTGGGGGTGTTCGGGCAGCTGAAGATGT
>VCRD01000519.1:13978-38660 GCA_006783055.1 Trinorchestia longiramus
GATACTGTCAAGTATCAAGTTGTTAATTTTAGTTGTCACTGCAGACCCAAATTTAAATATCACAAACTGTTTAGGATCCCAAAGCGTGTAGGAAATTCACTGTCACTGCAATACGATCATGGAGAATAACGAGCGTACAATTTATCTGGTACTCTACTGCACGTGTTGGTGAAACCTTGTCAGACAAGTACACTGCATGTGTTAACGACGTGCGCAAAACCATGACACATTCAAAGCAAGTGTTCAACCCAGGTCAGTGTGAGATCGATGCCCAAATGTTCTGTAAATGCGGAAACATTTGCAGTCCAAGGAGTTAACCTGAATTCCTCGTACAGAAAGCTGCCATTGTGGATTGCAAAATCAACAGGATTCCGTATTCAGAACACTCACATTTTGTCCCAACTAAAGAAAATAGTGTTTTTAGGATCATATAACACTTTTGTGAACTTATGTATCGTTTATTGAAAATATTACATGACCATTGGAACATGCAACTATTTTACAGAACTTGTGGATTTCCTATAGTGTTAATTCTGAACACTTTGTACAATGAACTAGAAGAGTCGGAATTCTTGTGCCTGTACCATATGATAGTTGCTAAATTTGCTGCGCTTGACAAGGGTAATCATTTAGAATGTAAAAATTATGTCCATAGGTGTTTTATAATCCCTCTTAGACTATAACTATATTAACAGTTGAAATGCAAATACTCATAGATATGGAAATATGTATGTCAGTACACGCATGCTGCATTTTCTAAACACAGTTGTACTCAAATTTACTGAAAATTCATTACCCCGTTTATGTGTTTGCTTCTCTAGTGAACTATACAACATTGCAGCTCAGTGTTCTAAGAACCCTGATCCTCAAGCTTTTACTTTGGTTGCGTAGGCTCTCTTTGTTGTCATGGTTCACGATGCTCTTCATGAACGCAGCTCTCCTCAGGTGTTGTCGCTTTCCGTCCTCCTCTCATTTCTTGCTGCTGTTCTCTTACCTACTCTCTGTCACCTCTAGTGAACAGCTTCATGTTTTATTTCTCTATGCTTTGCTGAGTAAATTTTTACGTACACTCAAATTTCCCAGAAACGTGTGTTGTAGGTATGTGAATTAGGATGTTTACTTAGAGCCGACAAGGAAGAGTCGGGTTTAGATCTACGATGAAGAGTCCTGATGGCTCATATAACATATCTCCAAGGACTACTTTAAACAGGACGTGCACCGCCATATAGCTGACTGCTGGAGCGGAGGCCAGTTCACTGCGTTCAGTTATCCTCCATCAGTCATAGTGCAAACATTGTCGTAGTCTGTCGCTCAGTTTGAATCGGAGATTGTTGTTTGTTTCGAGGCATATTGCTGCATTTCTAAATGGATACTATTTGTTTACAAAGTTTATTGTTAATTATATGTATTAAAAATGCCGAATAAGTGAGGGGTTGTGAACCGTATATCTCTCAATCAGTACAGTGTCGTGAATATCATGTCTACCAAAAAGTTATTAGTATTTTTACAACGTAGTTTAAAGAAATTAACTGTTTATCGGTCACTGAAGCAGATGGAGTTCATTCTTGATGTGTTTTATTTTGAGTTTCAAGCCCATGAAGTTTTGGAGAAAAATAAAACCTTGAATAGCTTTTAGTGCTAACAATATTTTATCGAACTCATTATTATGTTCGAGATTTTTCTTCAAGAACGTACTACCAGCATGAACCCAACTTTCTCTCATACATAACTTTTAGTCATGCAACTCTCTAAACTCAGTACATGCGTTCAACGCATGGTGCAATTTATATGAGGTTGTTTTGCTCATATATGTTCATTAAGGAAAAACGATTTTTAAGAACGATAGCATGTTCATAAGACGAACGGGCTCCAAATATTTGTTTTTACAAAGCCTCACTGGATAGAGTGAAGTGGTTCAGGTACGAGTCCGAATCATTTGAAGCTCTACAAACTGGAAAATATAGCAATGCTAATTTAACCACCAGCCACCTACAGCTCTACACACCTTTGTTCCACTTGCAAATTGCAGTACTGGAAGATAAAAATCTCTTTTTTGAATTCTTCAGTATATTAATAAGTATTTATTCTTTACTCATGTCGACAATCTCGGATTACACAATCGCTAGGTCAGCCAAAGACACTTTCAAGTATCAAGTTGTTAATTTTAGTTGTCACTGCAGACCCAAATTTAAATATCACAAACTGTTTAGGATCCCAAAGCGTGTAGGAAATTCACTATAACTGCAATACGATCATGGAGAATAACGAATATACAATTTATCTGATACTCTAATGTACGTGTAGTTGAAACCTTGTCAGACATGTACACTGCATATGTTAAACCACGTGTACAAAACCATGACGCATTCAAAGCATGTGTTCAAACAAGGTGAGTGTGAGATCAGTGCCCAAATGTTTTGTAAATGCAGAAACGTCTGCAGTCCAAGCAGCTAACCTGAAATCCTCGTACAGAAAGCTGCCAATGTGGATAGTAAAGCCAACGGGATTCCATACTCAGAAAATAAAAATGAACGCTAGTATATATGAACTAACTAGTTTTATGATTAAAATTGTTAAAATGACTGAGAAAAATTAGCGAAATATGAGATAACATTGTGTATATTTTGCCCAGCTTCATTTCAAAATAACGTTTGAAGTTAGTTTTTGTTGACCAGAATGTTGAATATTCTGTTCATTATTGTTAAGTCGTTTTAAGTTGCTGCATTACGTACACGAAGTGTTTTTCACGTTTCTTATAATATTTTACCAGTTTCAAAAATCTGAACCGACATTCAAAAGTGTGGAGTGTGTATAGATTCATCATTTTGTTTACTGTATTGTAACTTATCGTTGCAAACATTTATGGGACGAACTGATGACATGAGTAATGAACTTAAACTAGAGTAAACCTAGATCAATATTGCAAAATCAAATTATTTATTACTTTATTGATGATAAATAATAGATGTATAAGTTTTCGTATCCTCTGCAAATTTGAAAATAAGTGGAATTGATATATGTTAAACTTAACACTTTGTGTACTCCAGTGGGCATGAAATCTAGAACGAATGCTTGAAAAAATGTGCAGTTATTTCGTAATGATGCTCTCTCATTGAAGAGTTATAACACTGATGATCCAGGTGATAAATGTTATATTTAACAAGTTATTCTTCTGTAAACGCAGACTGTGATCGATAAATGTATATAAATTCAATCCTGTTCGTTTAAGTCAAATTATGATCAAAGTTGCTATTCAGCGTGCGAAAAATGAAATATTGAAATAGAGATGATTAGACTAGGTACTTCGAACATAATTTTAAAAGGATTGAGGTAGAGTGGTATTTCGTCGTTGCTGAGACAAAGTGCTTTGCATTCACATTGTACGTCACACACGCGTTAATGAGCTCTCAATCACAAGAACGTCACTCTGTCCTGGTCAATGAGACCAGAACCCATCATTCAAAAATTAGCATCTTGGTGCAGATATCCTCCTCCACGCCTTATTTGATGTCTGACTGATCTAGAAAATAGATTTACAGTTTTATTGTAAGAAGAAAATTTACTTCCATTCGTAATCAGCGATTAGAACTTTACCTCCATAACCCAACTGGATTCCAAATATCTTGCATCAATAATTCCTTGTACAGTGATATTATACGACACGAATCGTTTGTATTGCATCTCAAAGTCTACGATCGATTAACTTAAGTTTCAGATGCATGGATGTAATGGTTTTTATTTCAGGATTCTATATGTTTTTTTAGTTTATCACTGGAGCGCATGCGTATTAGTTTGTACCGTATATCAAGGAACAAAAAGAATAAGTACTAAGGAGTCTGTATTTTTTAACAGTTTTTCGCCAGATTAACCAAATTTTTTTGAATTTCTACCAGAAAAAAAAATTATTTTTTGGTAACATTATTCAGTACTGGTATTATTATTATTGTTATTATTTTACTTCACATATCAGTAGAATTTCTATAAATAAACAAAAGAAATCATATAAACCTGTCCGTGAACTTATATTAGAGAAAACAGCGTTTTCCCTTAAAAATAATAAAAACATGATTTTTTCCTCGATATGTTGGTTTCTGTAACTTCTATGTACATTCTTACTCCGTCCGCTCTCCCTCATGAAGTTTTACGAATGTCACAAATGAATTATTCAGCTAGAAATTAAGTGCACTATTTTTGGGAAGGAAAAACTGTCTGTGAAAAATTCTGTAAATTCCTAAGCGTCAAGTGAAAGTTTTAAAATGTCTTGGAGATTCTGACGTTCTCCAGAGCCTCGCCTGGTCATCTGTGCGACACAGACGTGTTGTTGAACAGCAAATGGAGGACTTGTTTACACAGCGTGACCTCCGAAAAAGTGGACAGGAATTTTATTATTATTTATTGATATGAGAATATTAGATCCATGTACAATGTTCTGTTTGTTATTGCATGCATTAATCAAACATGAATCTATATTTTGTATGCAATTGGTATTCTAGATACGAATATGTAACAGTAAAACTTTACTCTCTTGCAGCGCCCTGCACAATATACAGCCCTGGACGACTGTGCAATACATAGAACTAAAGAAAAATCACACTTAACAGTGAAATTATGTTACTAGTCATTTCCTGAATCTTCAAAAATATATTGTTGGAGTTTTTTCATCCGATAATAGATTTGACCTGCTATTTATAGGTTAAAATCATGGATCAGATTACGGCAAGATTATTCCTAAGCTGTGCGAATGTTGGTTATTGAAAAAATACGTTAGGATACAGATGAAATTTTAATTAAATTTTACTGCAGAAATATTTCGGATTTTACTCACATTCCTAATCAATGAGGCAGTATCGACTGGCAAGCAAAATTCAAAGTATTTGCTAAAAAATAAATCTATTAACAGGTTAAATATTGAGCATTTGCTGGCGCATTTTTCGTTTGAGGATTATCTAAAAAATGTAAACGTTTTTGAAGGCTGACGTGTTACAAATTGCATTAGCCTATTAACATTTGTGCTACATTTTGAGAAAGAATAGCGTGAGTGTATTTTTTGAATAAATATTTCCAAGGTTGCATACTAGGATGACCTTCACCGTCTGTATCTTATTGATTCGTTAAAAAAGGCCTATTGGGATGATTTCATTTGCGCACTCGGATAAATACTCGTACATAAGTTTACTATATTGACCGAATTAAAGCCTTTTCTTTTCTCTATAGCTAATTATGCACGATTAATATCAAGACCAGACATAGCACCAAACAAGCCTCATCAAACGCACAGCTTGGACGCTTCACCTTAAACAGGCACACATGGCGTAGCCGTCAGACGACAGGCTTGCTATTATACCTCCAATGCCTGGATAAAAACTTGATGACTAATTTCTTTGAGATTTTGTCTTCAACTTTTGAAAACTTTCTTCTTCATTTGTGAATACTTCTTCCATGATATCTTGAAAACTTTAGCCCTTATTTCCTGAAGACTTTATCCATAAGTTTTTGAAGACGTGATGCCTCATGTCTTGAAGACTTCATCCGTGATGTCTAGAAGACTTTATTCGTAGCTTCTTAAGGCTTTATACCTAAGCCATAGGTAATTTAAGCATCTAAGATTAATGCTGGAATGAAACATTTCTCTTTACCTAAGCATTACTTGATTCCACAGAAATGCTTCCATAGATTTGCAGGAAATTGATAGAATAGGTTTATTTATTCAGCAAAACTAAGGCCGGACAGGTGAAAAAAACTAAGGCATATTACCTTTGAAAACTTCGGGACAAGCATTGTCGTTATTACCAATTATTTATCTAAAATCATTATAATTTGTTAAGCTACGCAGTTTAACAATAACATTCTCCGTATATGAGAATTTATTAGAAATCTCTACTTTTCCTACTCCAACAAATATTATTTAATTACACGTAAATGTAGCAAAAAAACAACCAAAACTCGCCGTGCATCATTTATTAAATGGATCTAAATTAAAAGTGAAACGAAATGAGCACTTCTCAAGTCATGTCAATTTGAAACTTCCTCGTTGAAAATCTGTTTCAATGAAAAAATTACGTTTCGAATTCTTCTTCAGCTTTAGAATTCTTGAAGTCTGCTAAAAGCATGATCTACATATCACACTTCTATTCACTTCACATATCAACTCACTTATTCTGATCAAAATAGGGATCCTCTTTCCTTTCAAAACACAGTTGTTGTTTTACATAACCACTGCTATTGTTTTTTCGTCGGAAAACATGTATGTACGTTCATACCTCTACCGACTACTTGGAACGTTTGACTACCTTCATTAAGAGAAAGCTTTTTTGTATTGAACTGATCAATGCTTCTCTGTCCAGAAATGATTGTATTTAAAAAAATGAAAATTATGTTTTTTATGGCAAAAAAATTCTGTAGAGTAACATGACACTTTCTCCCAAAAACAGGTGGGTAATCGATTATGTTTAATGAAGGGCGTTCAAAATGAGAATCCTCAAGTTCTCCCCCTTCTGTTCCATTCACAGTAAACATCATACTATGATAATAATCACGCACAACTCACACACACTTAGTGCTTGTATTTACAGTTTGTATTAACGTTACATAAATGTCATAGACTTGATGGCTGCCCAGGAACACTCATGCTACTCATCATACTTAACGGGTTTGCAAAACCGTTCTGTAAGGGACCGGGAAAAGTGTTTCCAAAGCTTGGATTGTGGAGCGCGTTTGGAAAAGGGCTAGTGAACGCTGGTGAAAGCTGGTTCGCTAGATGATTGTGAGCGAGTGGAGGGTGATTATTCTGAGCAGCTCCACAGGATTGGAAGTACATGTAATAGTTGTAGTTATTGGTAGGCTCTGCATGATTATATTGGTACTGGCCGTGGTAGGGGTGCCGAGGGAAGGCCGCCGACATGCTACTAAAAGAGCCGAGCAAGTCAGACACGCTGTGGGACGAAGGCCATGAAGACTGACGCAAGGAACATGAGGTTGGAGAAGGACTTCTCTGCGCGCTGTGGACTGGAGACCCTGTTTTGCCAGGCACGATGCTGCCGTGACCACCGCTGTCCTGGTTGTTTGAAGTACTGTTGCGAACAGCAGGGTTGTTGTGATTGCCGCTTTGTTGGGAATTTTGAATAGGGTTTGTTGGATTGGGCGTCGCCGCCATTGGTGGAGTATCAGACGGAGTAGATGGCGTCGAATTAGATGAGTTTACTGCCGTTGGGAGCTGCTGTGCCTGGTTCTGAAGAAGTGATCCAGCTGAGTTGTGAAGTGTATGATAAGGCAGCTGGTGTTGGTGCTGCTGTTGGTGGTGAGAGACTTGTTGTTGGTGAACAGCCTGCTGATGCTGTTGTTGCTGCTGCTGTGCTGCCGGCGATATGTACCCCGTAACAGCAGCGGTGTACGCAGGATATAGGTTTTGATACAACGTTGAGGAAGGCTTCACGTCATACGGAGACGCTGGTGTCATTTGATGTAAAGTGCTGCCCATTCTGTTCCTGATTATCCTGAAACGAATTACGGATTATTAGAGGTATCACAAGAGAGGAAATGTAATCTTTCTAAAGTTCAGAATAATTCAACGAGAAATAGTTCATAGTACGTACTACGAACTATTGAATAAATAGAGAAAGATGTTAATTATTAATTGAATTGAACCAATTCTCTAATTTTGAACATGAATAATCTGAATCTTGGGGAATATTTACTGAAAATATCCCCTAGGGTTCTTGTGTGAAAAATATACAAAGTTGTATGCACAATAATCGAGTGTGAAGCCTGGACATTTCCGTATTGAATGGTGGTAGTCTTTTTAGTCACCACACCTAGCAATAGAGACATTGTACTCACACCATGACACGTACACCCAGAAGTGTGAGCTCACCTGGAAATAGAAGACACGCTGGGTACGTTGTACTTGTCACACACGCCATCTTTTAGTAACTTCTCTCGTATCTCCCATGCGAAGATGCCAGGGTCCTTCTGTTTGATATCCTTGATGTAATTCACTACCTTGGGGGTCGTGACCCTCGGTTTGCTGCCCCCTATAGCCCCTGGCCTGTATGATCCTGTCTCGTTGTACCTGCAGCAGAATGATCATATGTTTTAATTAAGAAAATATTTTCATGTTGATATAATAGTTAACCAAATAACCTTACGTAAAAACTTCTTACACCAAAATATTCTTAAGTAGGTAAATTAATTAACCAAGTATCTCTGTGTAAATAAATTAGGCAACCAAATGTAGGTAGATAAATTCACTAATCAAATCTCCACTTGTAGATGAACATATTAACCAAATATCTTTGCCCGGGAAAATTAAACACCTAAATATTCTTATGAAGGCAATTTAGCTAACCACATATCCTCATGTAAACGCATCAGTTTACCAAATATCTTTGTACAGTTAAACTGACGTCAGAGGGGGAAAAAAATGGCCGAGCTAAATAAGGAAAAAATAAATACACAAAATGAATACACAACCACAGAACAGAATAAAAGCCGCTGTGTGTTTCCTTATTCAGTATGTGTTTTTGGTTTTGCGCACCATACGACAAATGGTATTTTTTGAATTTGGGTTCTTCAAAATGTAATTATCTTACGGATATGAGCGTATCAAAAATACAATTTTAAAAACATTATGTTTTATATATTTTCAGTAATATTGTGGATAATAAAAGTCCCGGATTAGAATAAAATACGTGATTTTTCTCATTACATATTAGCCTCTTTTCTTTTCAGTATGGAAGCTCCTCCGGAAAGACGGCGTTGACTGGCATAGGAAAGGAAATAAAGGCAAAGAAGAAATTCATCTCAGCAACAGCAAGATGTAGTCCGAAAAGAAAGAAGAAAGGGTGTTGTTTGTGTGCATGCCTACCAGTAAATCTACTTATATAATGCACAGTGTATCTCCATCTTACTCTTCCTATCTCTCTATCTGTATGTAACCTATTTCTTCCTAACTATTACTGAAGTTAAATTATTGAACCGAAATCAGAACGGGTATACATGTATTATGAGCATTATATTGTGGATACCAAAGGTGCCGGATCATTAAAAAATACGCAAATTTTTCCCGTTATTAGCCTTGTTCTCCTACACGGCCTTTTTATCAGTAGATAAAATACAGAATGAAAGTGCTGTATATTTTTATGAAAAATATTCAGGTTTTGATAGCACGACGAGTAAAAATGAAAAATGTATTTTATTTTATAGATCCTTAATTTTATCACCCTGGAATTCCCACGGGTAATATCTACGCCCCGTTATCAATAGATAAGATACAGAATGGAAATTCTGTATCTATTCACGAGCAATCTACATATATAATCTACTATGTATCTTCATTTCTCTCTGTCTATCTGTGTGTGTCCGTCCCATTACTTCCTATCTATTACTGAAGAAAAATTATTGAAGCGAAATCAGGACGGATACGCATGTATTATAAGCATTGTATTGTGGATACCAAAGGAGCCGGATCACTATAAAACAAGCCATTTTTTCCGTGATTAGCTTTCTTCTCTTACACCGCCATGTTATCGGTAGATAAATAGAAAATGGAAGTTTTGTATACATTTATGAAAAATATTCAAATTCTGATAATGCCACGGACAAAACTGATAAATATATTTTATTTTATAGATCCTGAATTTTAGCACTTTTAAATCAAGGAATTTCAACGGGTACTATATGGGTCATGTTATGGGTAGATAAGATACACAATGGAAGTACTGTGTATATTATTGAAAAATATTCATTTAAAACTTAATAATTCGTCGTAAATCTTTAACGCATTCACCTTTATAATAATTTTAAATCAGTTAAATCTAAACCATAGAACTTTCACTGGAACTATCTAGTACAGGGTGACCAATAATTAAGGTACCTTTTTAAAATTGTTATAGCTATAAAACTAAAAATGGCAAAGAGATTTGGTTAATATAGAATGAAAGAAGAAATTTCAAAGTTTAATATAAATATATAAATGAAACAATATAATACATTTAACGATGGAATACAATATCCTTTAAATGACCTCCATTATTAGTCAAACAATGGCGTGCTCTTTCGACGGTGTTGTCTATTACTTTCCTTAATGTCTCTGGTGAAATGTTGTTGATCTCTTTAATGATGTTTAGTTTCAATTGCTGTAAAGTATCAGGCATTTCAATGTTAACATTTTCCTTTAAGTATTCCCAGAGAAAGAAATCAGGAGTACTTAGATCTGGAGATCAAGGCAGCCACGGTATATCACCAAAACGAGAAATTATTCTGTTTGAAAAAATTGCTTTTAACATTTGCATTGTTTGTTTCGCTGTGTGCGCTGTGGCTCCATCTTGTTGGAAAAAGGTAATCTCTGTGTTATTATCTCCAATTGCAGGTATCAGATATTCTTGAATCATCTGTCTATACAAGTTTCCATTAACATAAATTGCATCACCATTAGCATCTTAAAAAAAAATATGGTCCAATGATCCTCGAAGACGTGATACCACACCATACTGTTATTTTAGCTGAGTGAAGTAGACGTTCATTAATTTCTTTTTGATTTTCTGAAACCCAGAATCTGCAATTTTACTTGCTAACAAAACCATTGAGGTGAAAATGTGTCTCATCAGTCATTATTAAATTCTTTACAAAGTTTTGATTTTCTGCAGGCTGCAGAAATCTATTCGCTAAATCTAATCGCTTTTGGTAGTCCGTCCCAGTTTCTCTAAATTTCAATACCAGTTTTTTATGCACTTCTTCGAAGGACTTCTTTCAATATCATCAATATTCCTGCAATTCCTCTGAAATGCAGTAACCGAACAATTACATCGAATGTAAAGTTCCACTATTTTGGCTCGTTGTTCCATTGCGTAGCGATTCATTTTAGGGGGTGTATTTTATGAATTTTTTGGGCAATATGTTGTGATTGTAGGTAGACTTGATACGCTGGTAGAAAACTTTGAAATCTCCTTATTCATTCGGAATTAATCAAATCTCTAAACCATTTATAGTTTTATAGCTATAATAGTTTGAAAAGGTACCTTACCCATGGGCCCCCCTGTATATGAATAATGGCGAGTAATCATTTAAAACACAATAATTTGTCGTCTCTAATGCGTTCACCTTTATAAAAATTTCAAATTAGTCAAATCTAAATCGTGGAATTTTCACGTGAACTGTCTAGTTCTACTATATAATAATACACAGTTTGTTGCTTCCTTGCTTGGTCTGTCTCTCTGTTACGCTCTTAAGGATTTAGATAGGAGAAAATTCGATCGTTTATATACATGTATTGTAAGCATTGTATTGTGGATACCAAAGGCACATCTATGAATATGAAAACTCCTTCGCAAAGCCCGAATCCACAGACAAATCAAATGAAAACATTCAGTAAAAGACACGTGAATTTTCACGTGTGGGTGTATAAGTATTATAATAAACTCCGCAGCCTAGTAAGCAGCTCACCTCGCCAGTATCTTGGATACGCAGCCGTGGGAGACCCTGAGTTGACGCGAAATATCGCAGGCACGGATGCCGAGGTTCGCAAGTTCGATGATGCGGAAACGGATGGGGTCTGGCAGAGGCCTTCCATTGACGAACACTCCGCCCAGCTGGTTCACCTCACCGTACTGGGAGATTTGCGGATCTGCAAATACGGAATTCGTTAAAAGTTGTTCAACAGGGCCTCCTGTTCCTATAAAAGTTCATGTCTAGAGGTCTAAATTGCTTAGCGAACAACATGTTCTTCATAGCTTTTGTGATTATATTGATTACGATGTAAAAATATCATACATGCTTTAGCCCATGTGCACGAAATTACAGAGATAGTTGTTACATAAGAGTTTTATGGAGATGGTCATGCATTTCATTTCCTGTGCCTCCAAGACACGGGTATTGAACCACGATACAAAACATTAAACACAAGCGCTTGCACAACCTGTCTTGGTAGTAAACGTCAGACAAACACAAGAGGCAAGTCAGAGGAGAGCCAACTATTATAACTCTCTATGAGGGGCTTGAAAATAATGTCGTCAATGCTATATTTTTGTTCTATCCTGCTTGAGGAGCCTCATATAATAGACATTCCGTATACGTTTGTACGTCCTCCAGTGTAAGAAAAGGAATCTCCCTCTCAAGGACACGATGTTATATACATAAAATAATCATTACACATTTATGCAAGTGAAGAGATACACATAGGCAATTATTGAGGTTCACTGCGAGAAGCATGCCGTATTATTGTGTTCAGATTACGGGAGGGAGACATGCAGTGTAAATGTGTTCAAATTACAGGAGGGAGACATGCCGTATTAATGTGTTTGGATTACAGGAGAAAGACGTACCATATTAATGTGTTCACTTCACATTGGAGAATCATGATATATTGTATAATTTAGGGAGCTATAGGGGGGTTAAGCAACCATTCCTCATGCTTGATTATATTTCATTAAGGCCAAAACTGACATTGTCTTCAGATGCAAGATAAAGATAACGCAAATACCACGCGTTGCAACATAATCAAGCACGTGAGACTGACGATTTGTATTCATTCTTACTGATGAACAAATGATGAATTATGGCTGGAAGTCTTGCAAGTAAAGTCAACGTTCCAAAGAATTACAAAAAAATTAGGCTCAAAACCTATTAATTTGTCAGTTTGTTCTGTTAGAGATTCGTTTAAAATAAAACTTAAAAAGAAGTTACTCAAACAAAGGAGGAGTGCACGATCGTGTGACATATACATTGCATCCCGTGCAATATGTTTCTCCTTAACCCGTACTGCATCTTTCATAGCATCCCATATTGGATGTATTATTACATCCCATATTGCATATTTTATTAACTTCTCATTGCATCTTATATTGTATCTCATATTACATCTTTTTTTGCATCCCATACTGCATATTTTATTGCGTTCCGTATGCATCTTTTATTGGATCCCACATTGCATCTTTTATTGCGTGTCGTATTGCATGAATGATTTATTATAACTTGTACGGAGTATGACATTCATATAACTCTAAAAAGTACATGAAGACAACGCAGTGTACTTCAAGTATGAGTAGAAGACTACAAATGGTGTGCATAATTAACTGCAACTGTACTGTAAACTGTAGTATACACCCAGAGCTCTCACCTGATGACAATAAATCGTAGTTTCCTTTTTAAATTACGAGAGAAAACTCGTTAACTGAAGGTGTGTTGTGAGAACAGCGTGTTGGAAACATGCTACCACATTACATAGTTCGGTGCCATTTATTCTACACGCCAGGTGTCTTAATTTCAAATGTTTTCATACCATTGAATAATCACTGGCTTGCGATCCGTACATTTATCTCGCAGGATTTTGGCGATCACGCACACGCGCACACACCGACCACCACACTCCCCGCCCATACATACAAACACACTTATACCTATGCAAATATACAACTATGGACATAGACACGCACAGGAATACATTTATACACCCATACACGTACACACATATATACCTATTCACGTACACATATACACATATATGTACATCTTCTCAAACACAGAAATATATTCATGCCCACCTGAACACAGCAAGTCATCTGTCTCTTTGATATGTGACGTATACGGTCTAAACCCTGGCGCACCTCCGTATTACATCTGCGCTTGTATACGAGCGCAGATGTTGCTCGATTGTGTGCTAAAATGAGCTCACTAATCACTTAAATCGAAATAAAAACACACAAGCCTATCGCATGCTCACACGCATTGTGTGCGGCAACACACGTGCACGGGGCAGGTGTTGCACGTCTGTCTACGCGCCCACGTCGAGCCACCGATCACGCGTATCGTCGAAGCGATCTGAGTTACGACGGCATCGTCAGTCCCAGTGTCTGTATCGCGAGTGACACCATCGAATTATTGCGACGCTGCTGCGGCAGTCTCTTTATGACGGGCCGACGTGCGTAGCTTTTGAGCGCGCCGTCAGGGCAGTGGAGGAAACAGCCAAGAAGTAGCTCTATTTTTGCGCCAATCCCGGATAGAAGTTTAGTGATGAGGGTAATTACAGGGAGAACGGGTGCTATTTTGGTGACATAAGGGGCTGAAAGCAGAGTCATGAGAGGTAATTATAGAAAGGAAAAGTACTATCTTCGTAATACAAGTGAATGAAGTAGAGTAATGAGAGGTGATTCTGGGGAGAGGCTGCTAGTTTTAAGACGCAAGTGAATGAATGCAGAATCATGAGAGGTAATTACAGTATAAAGAAAACGGATCCTGTTTCCATGGTAAAAGATTATGGAACTACAATAATTTACACAAGTTAAGAAAAGTATTGTAGTGAGAGAAAATTCAAGAAAAATGGTAGCATTTTCTTGACAATCCCAAGAAGAACGCAGTAATGGGATAAAGTGTGGAAAAAGTAGCGATATTTTCAAGGCAGACACAAATGCCAGTGCGTAAAGAAAAATTTATAACAGGAGAATAGGTTCTATTTTCGTAAAACGTGTGAGAAAAACAGCAACAGTAATAGGGGAGAAACAGTATTGTTTTCGTGGCAGAAATGTATGAGAAGTAACTGTAGAGAAAGTAATATAAAAACACATTATTTTTTATTCAATTTACATGTAAGTTAATGAATTGAGAGCATAAAAAATATCGAGAAAATTACTTATTTTCGGCAATCAGCTCCGTCATCAGTTCTGGAAAACAACTGCAAATGAAAAAAATGCAAATTACATATCAGTTAAAATTTGAGCGGCCAAAAATCCTACGTGCCAAATATTTTTAAACTACCATAAAGAAGAATGAGCTGTAGGGGCTACTGTATTAAGATAAAGATTAAAGTATTAGGGTTAAAGAATAAGCTATAGGTGCTACAGTAATAAAGTTAAGGTGGAGGTATTAAGGTTAGAGAATAAGCTATACATGGGTGCTAGAGCATTACCATTACATTTTTTCTCAGAAATAAGCAGTGACCCTAATATTGTGAAAAAAGTCTTAAATTAGCCAGATACATTCAAAGGCTTAGTTAACACTGAGGGTCACACTCCTCAATAAGAAAGTTAATTTATCACTAAATGCGAAGAAAATGCTGAATGAGAGACAGTACGAATGTTTCTACAGCAGGACTTTACAGCTCAAGCTTAACGATTTCATGACGTCATGCCTAAGCACGAGATGTATAATTGTAATAATTATAATTGTAAGTTAGTGAAGCTTGCATTTCAGAGAAGAGAGTATCTCGGTACAACATATAAGGAAAAGCCCGTACATTATTACAACGTTAATTATAGACAAGAAAAACGTACTTCAGCGCACAAGATATTGTTTACATGGAACACAAAATTAGGAAACCTTGCCATGCAAGTAATTTATTCTCATAACCACAAGTCGTGGGTTTATTTTACAGCTTCGATAAAAATTTTATTTATCGATTCAAAATTCACGTGTATAATACGTTTGTGAAGAAATGTGTGCAACATTTAAATTCACAAAGCAAGTAGTAGAAAGTTCAACAAAGCTTGTGTAATTTGTTTTAATTAAATTAAAACCCAAGTTTTTTTAACAAGTTGAGCAAAAATGAGAAACTGTTTCTCATACCTGTAAATGTTGGCATGTGATTCTTCACTACGTGACAAAACAATTCAAATACGGGATTACATTTGCATTTTTATTATTCATAAATTATTAAATTCTTGTTTATCACTGTGATTTACCTCGAGTGTAATACAACTTGAGGTGAGAAGTACACACTCGACGCTGACGTGTCGCTTGTAAAATTTGGGTTTTGAAATGAAAAAGCAATCATGAAACCATTTCAACTCGCGCAATTGCACAAAAACGTTGCAAAAAATTTGTGCCTCGTACAACCAATGATAAAATGTTGCAAATGTTAAAATTGATTTCTTTAAAGGTTTCACAAATTTATGAAATTTTTGCATGTAAATGAATTCCTTCTAGGAACCAACAACGATCATTGGAAGGGGGGCAATAAGGCTCCTGTCCCTTCACTGTGGGAAATAAACCCTACTAGAAAATATAAACTGTAAGCCCAAACATTACACTACAAGTTCACGAGGCTCAACAAAACACGCAGCTGCAAAAGAAGCTCAAGTTCGAGCACAGCTTTCATTTTGCTTAGATTTGCCCGCTGCCTCAAAGTCGATGCAAATAATGTGTTAGAAGCTCATTATTAAGGCCGATCTCTACTCCTGCGTCGGCGAGACATTGAAGGCAACATAAAGAGCGGTGGCTCACAAGGCTCACGTAAAAAAACGAAAAGAGCAAAAAAGCCATGAGTAAAGAGAGCGTCTTTTTAGGAAGAAATGGAGGAGAGACCGAAAGGTCGTCGCTTTGAAGATTTAGGCGTTAAAATACCTCTGGTGTTACTATCTGTCGTTTTCAGCGCAAATCGTTCAGCATATACGATCATTTCAGCTCATGAACCTTATAAATGTAGATCTTCTTTACTCATATCTTTCTGCATACACAGATCGTTTCGACTCATAATTCTCTAAATGCATCTCTTCAGTTAAGACCGTTTAAAATTTTCAATTCAGCTGTTCCTTCAAATACATTTTATTTTCACGTTTCATGATCAACATGAACGTTTTCAACTCAGATCTTTTATCATTGATATTTCCCAGCTCAAGTCTCCCAACAGAAATCTTTCAAACACAGGTCTTTCAACATGAAACTTTTCATCTCTGATACCTGAACCTACATCGTTCCAAGCAGCTTTTTAAGGACATTCCTGTCATGCAAGTCCTCAAGCTTCCAATCCCTTGGGGTACGAGTGGAATTTTTTATAGAAATATGGGAAACAGAAATTCACTTATTTTTTGTTAATTTTATTTTTCTCTGCTACGCTGGAAAGTCGCTAGTAAGTAGGTTGGAGGAATGAAGACTTATAGTCAGGTCCTTAATTCCAATCAAAAAATGTACAAGACAAACCTAATCTATTATAACTTGACTAAACTTTTGATTCTATAAAAATAAAATTACGTTAGACTTGTATTAATTTCTGACGTACATAAAATAATTAAGATAATTTACACAGCGCTATTAACTTGCAAAAAGAAATTTCGTAAAATTTAAGGACGATTTTCTCATTCGTATGGAAATAAAATATTATTGTCCTACAGAGACCAAAAGTCACATAATTACTACACTGCTCGACAGTTCTGAGAGAGAAGTCAGAAACTGTAGCTTGTTTTACTGCTGAATTCTACAACAAATGCGTCAGTTAGCGTTCTGATGCCCTAATCGCTAATAACTAATAATTAGCGTTCTGATGCGAACACTAATTATTAGTTATCGGCGATTAGCTTATAACTAATAATTAGTGTTCTAATGCGCTAATCGCTAATAACTAAAAATAAGCGTTGTGGCACATTAATCGCTAATTACTATCAATTAGAGTTCATGTACGGTATTCGCTAATCAGTATCAATTAGCATTCTGATGCGCTAATTGATAATCGCTGGGAATTATTGTTTATGATTTGAATGTTAATTTAGAAATCGTGTAAGAGAGTTTAAGTGCTTATCTAAATTGCAAGATATTCTCAGCATATTCGGCTGCAGTTTTTGTAGTGGATACGCAGACAATTAATAGACACGCACTAAGCAAATAAGTAAATGAAATTCAAAGTGCAGAGTCCCTGGACTTTTTGCAACACTTTCCTGGACATTTTTGCTCTAGGATTCTTTCTTTTTTTCTAACTTTCTCACAGACCATTTTTATTCATCGAGCTTCAGCTTTTGAAAAAATTCATCGTGTACAACACACTTACAAATTTGAAGTGGCTTGTCTTTATTTTATGTTATCTCTTAAAAGACAGCAGAGCGTGAATACGTCACGAAACACTCTTTAGTCAGTCATAGAAAACGGGTTGAAACTTTTTTACAACTATTAATGACAACTTATAAATGAAACTACAGCTTCCCTGACAGATCATTCACCTAAATGGTCTGTGGTCTCTTACAGGCTCTAGTGCTAGAGATGTCGGCTTGAGCCTAGAACGATACTCCAGCGTTTTTTTTTACCGTAGTTACTACGTTTTCCACGCTTCTGAAATAGAGGGCTGCCATTCTAGGGTTAGGACTGTTGCTTGACAGAGCTGACGTCAAAGCTCGCCTCTGACAATATGAAAGGAAAATAGATTTAATTCCCTCCAATTTCTCAGCCAGCTGAGTTCCCTAGACTTATAAGTACATCACAATACCAAATTTTTTGAAGATTGTTTCTCAGGTTTTAATGGGCATGATTGTATTCAAAGATTGTATTGTATTTATTAAGATGAACTGAAGAATTCCAAGTGACATGTGTACGCGTGTATTGCCCAGAGTGCCTTTGAATGCAGGATGATAATGAAATAAAAATGCGTTAATTGTCAGTGTCACTACTTCAATTCTCCTAACTTACATATGACGATTTTGTAAACAAAAGGAAAACTATTTGAAAATTTTATTAATATACCTGACTCAAAAAATAAGCTCAAAGTCATCTTTTGATGCTCCTGGATTCACCCAATAATATTTCTAAATTCACCAAATTATCTTCTCGGATCCATCAAACTATCCGGACCAGCCGTGCACTGCCAGCGTCTGCGGACGGCAAGTTCACTAAGAAAACCTATGAGGTCAGAGGCAAGAAATCAGCAAGTCGTCTGGAAACAAGACAACCTCCTCATATTGTCCTATTTGACCTGGGCTAATACGACAATATCAGTGTTCTATATAGTAAAATACGAGAGTGTAGCACAACACGAGCGTGTAGCACCATGACTGCGTGTGAGTTGCAACAGGAGTGGAACAGAGCGACAGACATTTTAGTGGCTGCGGTAGCCAACTTTGGTGATTTTATAGCCTCTGAAGCCTTTATTTGCTTCTCCTGTAGGGGTGTAGACAAACAAGCTTGGCTTCGGAACTCGACTGATTAAATTTATTGCTCTCTAAGTACCGATGACCTTCCTAACGTGCCTTGATTGGCCTGACCGCCGTTGCAGGTACCTCACTAAGCACCTTCTTTCTCTGCCCCTCCTCCCCCATGGTTCTGCAGCTTTTCCCGTTCTGCATTGTTTCAGCACTGCATTTGTGGGCATGTAATTAAGCTAACTTAGACTCCTGTTCTGCATTTTATTCATGGGTAATTAATTGAGGTGGTCAAAATTGAGCAAATTGCTCATAATATTAATTAATTTCGAAGCTTTTGATGAAAATCTTTGCTCCAAGTTTTCAGGCTTGCTTTCTGAGTGTCATAAGTACACAAAATGTGGCATATTTTGTAGATGCACCTACCTAACTTCGCAACATTTTTTGGAGATTTGTTATTTCCCTCCAACTAGTTGTGTGAAATTAAATAAAGAATGCGCAAGCAATGATACAAAAAGTCAACAAAGAACATTGCTGAAATGAACGTGTTAGAATAAACAAAAAAATTGATTGACATGAATACTCTATCATGATAATTTTCCAGCCCTTCAAGCTTGACAAGAACTCTGTCTTAGCCAGCCACTTGTCATATTGAAATTGCCTTGTAATAATTTTCTAGCTAATTTCGGCAGCATGAGCTAGAAGCGGAAGAAAGGATCCTCTAGTGAGACTCACGGCTAAGATTTCGACAAAAACTTGAGTGAAGGAGAGACACAAGCATCTGCTGTGACAATCCCAGTGACTGCCTGAGCGATCGGTCATCGTGCAGCGGGTGCGAACAACACCAAAAAAGCACACTTCTCTCCTTAGCTCCATAAAAAACTACAGAAAAACCTCTGAAAGTGAGTAAAATAGTCTCTGGTTTTACGTGGAGGGAAGAAAGATGTAGAGTTTCGTGAAAGTGGGAATAGGGTGTAAGATGTCTAACGTTCAAAAGCATGAGGAACAAGATTATGAGACTGAAAACTAATAAAATATTCTCGATTCGATGGAGAAAGTTGGTAACTTAAAGAATGTCATCCGATTTTAGGTACTTTTACAATGTGATAAACATGTTAATCAAGAAAATCTCCCGATCGAAAAAAGGCAGGAATAACGTTTCCTGGAATGAGTCTTTAATACAAGCTTCATACAAAACTTCATGAAAAGGCGTATCGAGATAAATTTCAATATAATCGAGAACACAAGGAATTGAGAGCAATTGAAAAAGCTTTAAATGTCCCTGCATCAACGAAAATTTTTACTTAATTGGGCAGGCAGCCATATATATTACTAACGTTCAAAGTTAAATTATGGGTAAAGTAATGCATTTTTGATTCGCTAAATTAGTTAAGAATACAACCCAATTAAAGTACTTTTTAATTTATCCTAGATTACAAAACAGGAAAATTCCAAGGGAATTTCTGAGTATTTGTGAAAGCTTTTAGAAAACTAAGCTTCTTCACGAATTAAGGCATCACGAATTAGGGCATAATGAGTTATGGCATCATAAAGTACTACATCACGAATTAAGGCATCACGAATTAGGGCATAATGAGTTATGACATCATAAAGTACTACATCACGAATTAAAGCATCATGAATTAGGCCATAATGAATTAGGAGATCGCTCGTATTTTCACTTGTGGGAAAATTACAAAGAAAAACACGTGTTATAATAATATGTCTCTGTATTATGTCGAGCAGTTTCAATGGTAACCTGGCAATAAGAGTATTATTTTGCTTTATGAAAAGTAAAACTTTCACTCACGCACAAATAACCACCGATGTCTGAATAGAAGGAGCTGTGCAACAAAATTGAGAATGAGCTCCTGGGCACTGTACTTAATGAGTCTCATCACTCAGTCGTCAAGGAAAATATTTCCAATATATTTTAATATGAAGTCCTGAGGAGCTCTAGATTATCAATAATACACTTCAAACGTTTTTCGTTAAATCACATTGAGAATATATATTATAATTATTATTATTATCCAAAAACTAAACTTGCTTGTTACATCAAACGTGAGAGCGTCACGCTGAGATAAAGAAATTCTGAAACAAATATCAATTGCTTGTCCAAGAAAAATTCCATGTTAATGCTCACGAAATGAACTCAACTTGAAAACAGAGCGTCGAATAAGTATTCATTCCAACGTTTACTAAAGTAATAATAAACGTAATACGTTTATTCTGAACCTTTCCTGAACAATACTGGCTCTGAGCACTCTCGCTGATCTTCCCTTAACTTAGGTCATACGTACTAGACCTTCAATTCGGTGTTTATTCTTGACGTGCAGGAATAGTAACACATAATGCACTGGTAAATAAGACAATTTAGAAAACTATTGATATGCATGTCGGCATGACATCTCTTGTGTGGGAATTCGTATTCAGTCTCAATACCTGACCCTGCGTGAGAGCTTCTTCGCGGTTAAGATTTGATTGTTTTTCCTTGATTTTAGAACTATCTTAGAAACCCTGTAAGTGTCAAAGTTATTTGGGTGAGGTTTTAGAATTATTTCTTCCCTTTTAAACTCGTTTTCCTCTGATTTAGGTTCTGATAATAAACTTTCCCTAAACTGTCAATGTTCTCCCTTTTCTGCCTTTTGCTTCCTGTCCTCGTCAAGCCTATTTTACTTCCAATGTACTAATATCATTCATGTCGACGAGACTTACTTGGTACTGGTAGTCCATGAAGTTTCATTTGTGCAAGCTTGCAGGAAACTGGGTATCCAACTAAGTAGTAGCGACATCTGCAGGACATGCAACTAAGCAGTAACAACGCCTGC
Source organism: Trinorchestia longiramus (assembly GCA_006783055.1). NCBI lineage: Eukaryota > Metazoa > Arthropoda > Malacostraca > Amphipoda > Talitridae > Trinorchestia > Trinorchestia longiramus. The sequence goes on from VCRD01000519.1 coordinate 35,637, forward strand.
TTGAGAAGCAATTAAGGAAATGAGACAATGATACACGAGGATGATGTTGTCTTTGTCGCGTCTTCAATCAAGCATCCTTTGCTCAGATGCCATTGACTTCTGCTGATGTCAAATAATAAGATAGTTGAATTTAAAAAAATATATTTTTTTGTTGTTTCCGAGGACCATGTAACCACACATTTCAGAAACAGTGAACATTGGAGTCTTATGATCGATGCAGTCAGTAGACTGCGTAGTCCCAACGACCTGCGCATGCCAAACTGCAGGTGTCCAGCAGGTGATGGTGGCAGTGGTGGTGGTGGTCACAGTTGTTTGTTTTTGTCAAAGCTATAAAGTTTTATCCTGACGTACAAGAGTAACTTGAATTGGTAAGAAGGTTTGGAATTCTGTACAAAATTGACGTAAGTGGACGTAAGTGAACCCCAAAAATCCGTACTCCAGCGACAAATTGTGTTACGTTCTAAAAATACTGAAGTTTTTAGCCAGTCGTTTCTGAACATTGATTGTGACGATCGAGGGGAAGAAAATTGTCTTCACAATTGAAATTTGTTTAAAAAAACAAAACACCTTCAGATATCAATCAATAATAAGATACCAGCTAATAAATTGAATAGACAGTGAATAACTAATAGTTGACATTAGTCCACAATATCAACTAATTGAAATTATGCTTCTAACTCTCGGCTCAACCCAAAACGCTCAACCTTATCCACTAAATGTTGCTGTCTCGAATATATCTGAAGGTATCATAAATACAGGCGACGATGCTCTCTCTTACTTTAGGCCTGATTTTGTGAGTGTCACATTAAGCTTCTCAGGAACAAGAGAACAGCGCCGTGCTCTTTCTGCTAAATTATAGAAATTGCCGTCATCTGTTCGCAGCGGCGTGCAAAAATCAGCGAGATTTACAATTCCTTAATTCTAGTGTTGAACGAATAAATATGCGTATGTTCAGAGAAGTAATGCTCGTCGAATAAATACGTAACGTGAATAAATAGACATGATGCGGTAGAAGATAGTTTCTTGTCATGATTTGTTTCCTATAGTGACAACATAGTTGAACATTTTAATATGTTCAACGTAGCTCTAAGCATTGATACATTCTTGGAGCATGAAACTACTGAAGTTAAAGGATATTTTAACCTCAGTATCTACCCATAAAATACACTGTGTACCTCCATCTCTGTCTCTTTCTATCTATCTCTCACTCTATCTGTGTGTGCCCGTTCCATTTCTTCCAATCTATTACTGAAGAAAAATTATTGAACTGAAATCAGAACTGGTATACATGTATTATAAGGGTTGTATAGTAGATAACAAAGGCAACGAATCACTATTCCGTTATAAGCCATTTTCTCCTATCTGGCCATGCTATCGATAGATACGATTCAGAATGAAAGTTTTGTATGTTTTCATGAAAAACATTCATTTAAAACACAATAATTCGCCTTAAATCTTTAATACATTCATCTCTGTAATAATTTTCAATTAGTCAAATCTAAACCGTGGAATTTCCAAGGGATCTATCTGGTATACATATAAACCACAACATAAATAAACAGACGTGACGAAACAGAGTGCCGTGCTTCGTTTCCTGTGACAACAGGATTGTGCAAAGTCACAGCAAGTGTTCATAAATTTTCTCAGTACAAAACTACTGAAGTAAAACAAAATATACGAGACGTTAGTTTATATTTTAGAGACCTTCTTTTTTGGCAGATGTACAAATAGTGTTGTTATAGACTGATTATTATTGATAGCTGTATGTACAATTGTTGGCTATTGTAATCAAATATATTTTTCATTGGAATGCAATATGAAGCAATGGCATATTTTCTTAACTGTGGAGTGAAGTTCCCAGAGGCAGCATCTGTACTTTAATTTAATGACAATAGCAGCAAATCAACAAAAAATTGGAATATTTGAGTGTCAAAACACAATAAAAATGTAAACTATTTTAATATCCGAGTACGAAACTCGTTACGTGTAGGATGTCAAAGAGAAATTAAGCCATCTCCTGTGGGGGACATGTAATAAAAATCTGCTACCATTTCTGTTCATAAAAACGTACGTCCACTGCTAGTCAGGAGTTGCATGAGTATTTTTCAACGAGCACTAGAGTATAATTTTGCTAGAGCTCGATGTACGCCGCAAGGTGAATGAAGCGGTAGCACACGCAAGCGAAGGCTGAGCTTCTTTATAGAGGCCCACTGCTACTAATGGACTGCTTCTGGCTCTTAATTTCGTTCCGATTGGACGCAATTTATGGAGTAACTTTACGAATGGTAAAGCGAGCCTGGGTAGCGCTGCGATTTATGGGCTAGCAAGGCCATTATTTGAGCTGTGTCTGCCCCCTCCTGCTCGCCCTTCCACCCCCCCTGACGCAACGGGCACTGACGCTGACTTAACGGGTACCAATGCTGAATTAACGGGTACCAACGCTGAATTAACGGGCACCGACGCTGACTTAACGGCCACTGATGCTGACTTAACGGGCACCGACGCTGATTTAACGAGCATCGATGCTGACTTAGTGGGTCCCGATGCTGATTAGACGGGCTCTGACGTTAACTTAACGGGTTTCTATGCTGACTCAGCGGACTTAGAGGCTGTCTTACTAAACCTTGATGCTGTCTTACTAAACCTTGATGCTGTCTTACTAAACTTTGATGCTGACTTACTAAGCCTTGATGCTGTCTTACTAAACTTTGATGCTGACTTACTAAGCCTTGATGCTGTCTTACTAAAGCTTGATGCTGTCTTACTAAACCTTGATGCTGTCTTACTAAACCTTGATGCTGTCTTACTAAACCTTGATGCTGACTTACTAAACCTTGATGCTGTCTTACTAAACCTTGATGCTGTCTTACTAAAGCTTGATGCTGTCTTACTAAAGCTTGATGCTGTCTTACTAAACTTTATCACTGACTCAGCAAACCTTATTACTGACTTAGCAAGCTTTATTACTAACTTAGCAAGCCTTATTCCTGACTTAGCAAGCTTTATTACTGACTTAGCAAGCCT